>VUJU01000879.1:0-76622 GCA_009835225.1 Aphis craccivora
CAAATTTTGGCGGAAACGGTACACGCCCCTTTGAGGCAACCTGTATTATCTATAAACCTTGGGTATTAACTTACTATTAAGCCATACTGCCCATACTCTATATATTAAGCACTGATATCTATACTAATAAATCTATTGTGTAATATAGTATAATCTATAGTACCCATAGATATCTGTGGTACACGAATTAATATAATCTTAATAGTTAATTTGTGCTGAGGTATTAACTAGTTAATAAGGCACCGTCGCAGACTTCTTTACTAATAATGTGTTCCATCAAATACTATAGATTCTAATACTATTAATAGATTTATAGCACCACGAGCACTTTCTGGGGTATCGCGGTCTAATAAAAATGGTTATCAATGAGCACTTTTTTTGTTCTATATTTCATGTTATATAAAGCAGGGCACCGTGGCTAACTTGGGGCCCCTAAAAGGGCACCGTGGAAAAAAAAGTTTAGGAACCGCTGCTCTATAGTATTTGGTTTCATATAGGTTATATAAATTTGTGGGCACCACAGATATATAAAAATTTATTTATCTATATATTTATTTTTGTATATCTAAGGTGGGCACCGTACAATTCGTGCGGCTGATAACTATGACTGATATAATATGAATACTGATAAACGTTATCATGTTTTTTTTAATTATTTTATATTTATTCATAGGATATTTGAAAAGTTCACGTTTAATATTTTATTTTGTTGTTTTTAAAGTTAAAATTATTTGATCATTCATTCTTGAAGATATTGCAACAGCAATATATTGATTAACAGTATTATGAATATTACTGTAGGTAATGTATTACAACATTTGGAATCATCTTTGTCTGCTGAATTTGATTATAGTAATGTACATGAAGCGCTAGATTTTTTATTTCGAAAATCGTTAAATGGTAAGGAATTAAAAAATGATGATTATTAGTTTTCAATAGAATGAAAGCATAATATATAAGTATAAGAGTGATTCGGGTCAAAATTTAATCTATAGTAGTAATCTAATAAAATGTGTATAGGTACTCAGATAGAAACTATTGTTTAAGTATTCAAATAACAAAAATGTTTTAACCAAACTGTTATTGAAAAAATTTCCTAAACAATTAAATTTATTTAAAGTTAAAATATTATTTATTAATTATTTAGTTGAATATTGTATTAGTTTATACATTTTTACTGATTATTTTTAGATTCCCTTACTGAAAATACAAAAGTTGCTTTATCAAGTGTTGAAGCTGTCTTAGAAAAAGTATGGGAGTCATTTCATACTGGTTCCTGGGCTGATGCTCCAGATGGCATGCGTAAACTTTATTCTCATGCTAGTTTGCTTAAAGTAAGTAGTAATAATTCATGTTTAGAATAGATACTAATGTCTTATTGTTTGTTTTATTAATTTTAGACTAAATTATTATTAAAAACTGCTAATGATGAAAGAATGTTGAAAAAAACAATAAAAGCAATTGATATGGGGTTGCTAATGGGCAATGCATTTAGAAATGAATTAACTATAGCTGCATCATTATTATGTAAAGCTCTACAGCAGACTTTTGTTGGTATAAAAATTAATTTCGATTTTTGATAATGTGGTCGTTTAGTATAAAGCATGTTGTTTTTCTAGAGGTTCCAGTTAAATTGTGTGATAATAGCAAATCAAATAACAACAGTTTTGCATTTCATAGAATTGGTGATCATGTTCCAATACTACATCAACCATCCTTAGAAACATTTTTAAGAGATTATCTTAAATCTAAAAAGCCTATTAAAATAACAGGTTAATTATAATAAATGTATACTATATAAATTATTTATAAATTATCTGTTATCTAGAAAAAAAAGCTACGGTAAACAAAGCTTATAGTATTTGAAGTAATGAGTAGGTTTTCAACTAATTTTTGTTTAAAATATTTACATCTTAGTCATCTTACAATATAAAACATATGACTTTAATTCAATTGATATTAGAATATGTTGTTTATCCACAAAATTTTATATTATTTTTATTTGATTTATAACATTTTCCCTGTCTTTTCTTTTTATTGGGATTCAGAATTTCAGTCTTATAAATAAATTTAGAGTACCTAAGTAGATTATTTTTAAGAGAATGCTACATCCGCATGTGTTGTCTCTGTCTAACAAACGTATAATATAGCAAATTTATTTTTAGTAGAACCAATTTTGTGTGGTTAACTTTAATAAAGATTTTATTAAAAATATATAAAAGAATTTATAGAGTGAATTAATTTATTATCAAACTTAAAAATAAGAATTTAATTTATGGGACAATCTTAGAAGATTTACTAAGACCATAATCTATGGGATCCAGGTGCGGATCTGGGGGGGCAAAGGAGCTTTAGCCCCCCCCCCTTCAGCTGTATTTTAAGTTATATAAAATGAAATTACTTTAAACAATTTTTATAACAAATTCTTTGTTTATCATTTTTTGATAATAAGTCCCCCCCATTTGTGATTTCTAGACCCGTGCCATTGGGATCACATGGGCTTTTATTTTAGTTAAGGTGTATTTATAAATAAATAAATAATTGTATATAAATACACCTTGATTTTAGTATTATATTATGATTTTAAGTGAGTTATAATAACTATTATATTATATATCTGTGGTTATAGCTATATAAAATATTACTACTTAAAAATTATAATACTAATAAAACCCTATGAGATAACCTAGATTATATTCATACTAAAAAGTTAGATAGTAATTTTTTTATTCTTAATATTAAACCAACAACATAAAATCGACTCTGCTGAATGCAAATTTTCTATATTGTTTGTAATAATACATGTGAGTGTAGAATATTCTAACTAGTAACTTGTTTAACAAAGAATACACGTTTAATGTATACAACTAAAAATACTGATAAAATTTGTTTTTTTTCTACTTCCAATTGTACATTATTTTATACTAGTAAACCTTCATCAAATATAATATTATTTTATTTGCAATTTTTCAGGCAATATGGAACACTGGCCTGCTATAAATAAATGGAAAGACTTAAATTATCTTATAAAATTAGCTGGGGCTAGATTAGTTCCTGTTGAAATTGGATCGTCTTATGCAGATGCTGATTGGAGTCAAAAATTAATAACACTTGAAGAATTCATAAATATTCATGTTATTCAAGAAGGTGAAAAATCAACGTACCTTGCACAACATCAACTTTTTAATCAAGTAAATTAAGATAAGTGATGAACATAGAAACAAAATTATTAAAACAGTAGATTGTTATTTTCAGATTCCAGAATTGAAAGATGATATTAGAGTCCCAGAGTATTGTTATTTAGCAGACGTGGATGGTGAAGAGCCTGACATAAATGCATGGTTAGGTCCTAAAGGAACAGTGTCTCCTACACACTATGATCCAAAGAATAACTTTTTGGCTCAAGTATGTTTTTTTTATAGATATTTTAATGATTAAATCTAACCTTTATGAATTTAATAAATATATTTATTTAACTACTATAGGTAGTAGGATCAAAATATATTATTTTATATGATCCAAAGTGGTCTGAGTATTTATATCCATATGATGATAAATTTCTTAAAAATACTGCACAAGTAGATCCAGTTAAGCCTGATTTTTGTCGATTTCCCAATTTCTCTCAAGTTAAAGCAATACATTGTATTTTAAATGAAGGTACGTATAAAAAATATTTATTTTATGATATTTAATTACTAGTATTTACCATGACAAAATAGATAGGTATGATCATATCTTTACTGATACACACATTCCCCTTCAGACCCAGTCTATTACTCAGTTCTCGGCTTCTCATTGGTCGTTCATATTACCGGATATATGAAATTTGTTCACGAGAACAGAAGTAGGCGTGGTGCACTGGATCAGACGAGAACATGTACCGATGTGATCATACCTATCTATTTTGTCATGGTATATCGTTTATACTATAGTAATATGTGTTATAAAGCTATAGCTATAACTTTATAAAACTAATTTAAATAATAAGCACTAGTTATAGAGAATTAAGGTCAATGAAGTAAATAAACTAAGAAAACAAAATGTATAATAAATTTAAGGCCCCAGAAATAAAAAACAAAGGTGTTTCTCCAAAATTGTGGTATGGGTAAGTACTACAGGCAACAGTTCAGGAGACTTATAATTTATAAATAAAGGTTTATAAACATGCTATAAATTATTTATGTTTTCTAAATATCTGTAATGCCTTATGTTAAGTATCAAGACATATAATAAAGATCTATTGGACAAAAAAGACACAAAATATTAATTATATTGAATGTCTTATCATATGTGTCTTATTTTCAACATTTTTTATATGATTTTTTGTACAAAAACAATTTAATTATATTTTATATTATTTATGAGACTTTTTTTTTAAAAATGGTGATCCATAAAAATTAATGTTTTTAGTCAATAGTTTTAATTAGTCTAATAGGTAGGCTATTTATCTGTGTTAAATATTTTAAATATCCTTAATATTATTAGATCATGATAAACAAAGTTAAAATCTTCACTGATTAGTCTATGCTTAGTATATCTTAGTATTAAATATTGTTGTTTATCAGAAAATAAAGTATTAGAAGGAATCAATTTTTAAAGAACAATTACTTATGTTACCTGAGACAACACATTTAGTTGATTATTTTGATACCTCTGATTTTCATCGGTTTTACATGTGTGTTAACTGTTAAGTTTAATTCAAATAATGATGCCAGACTATGATTTATTCTACCATCAAACCACATAACATAATTGTATATTCATTTTTCTCCAACATGATAATATTTTATGCTGATATAAGAATAAAATTTATATTTTAAACAATTTTATTGTGAACTAATAATTTATTAAAACTAAATAGTAATTTTCTTGTTGTATTTAAAAAAAATATGATTTTTTACGGTAATCTAAAATTTATATATATTTTATGTACTTATATACTTTTGTATATAAAGTTTAGTTATTTGCTTAGTTATATACTTTATATATATATAACTATGTAAATATTAAATTTATATTTTTTTTATATACTTTTTAGGTGAAATGTTATTTATACCATCTGGTTGGTGGCATAGAGTTGAATCTCTTTCTGTGAGTTTTTCCGTCAGTTTTTGGTGGGTGTAAGTTAAAATCAATTGTTGTTAATTTTTATTCATTTGAATTTATGTTTTTATTAAATTTTGTTCTATATTGAAATTAAAAAAAAACTGTAACATACTTTAAATATCTGTTTGTTTTTTTTTTATCATTAAACCTAAAATATAAAATCACTAGTTTTAAAGTAGGTAAATCATATTAAACATTTTTATAATTTTTATAGACCTTCCCAAAATGTATAAGAAAAAACAATAATATAACTACTCAAACGTAACTATATTACTGTACAAGTTGCAACGGTGCTAAATAATAATAGTATTATAGGCTATAACCACAGAATAAATTAAAATTAAAATCATTTATTCTGTATTTATACTATATACCTATGTATTTATAAAAAATACAATAAATTATAAGAACTATAACCATCAAACTGGTAAACTTGGAGTAAAAAAAAAAGAAATTTATTTTTCAGTTTTTTTTTTTTGTTTTGACATTTATTTTATTGTTATCACCCAAATTTAAAATATTTTCTCAACAAAATAGAAGTAAATTCAAGATTTCTGTCACTGATTAATATATTAATCCGCGATTTCGGTCATAGCAGAACAATTTATAGTTATAGTAATTAGTAGTTATTACAAATTAAGAATCTTAATAATTATACAGTCACAAATACAGATAATATTTGTGTATAGATTACAAAGTATACAAACGGATCATGATTATATTTATTCATTGAAGGTGTGGTTGAATACTTGAATGTAGTATAAGTAAAAATGTAAAATATTAAATTATGATATCTTTATTCAAGGGCGGAGTGGCCCACCAGGCAACCGGGACATTTCTCGGTGGCCTGGACTGCTTTTACAAAATGTGGCCTGTCGGCCATCATTTTATATTTCTATTATTCAATAATTTTATGATGTGTTTAATTTTTGGTTATTAATGTTTAATGTTTGAGTTTAAATTAGAAGGATAATAAAAAAGGATAAATGATAAGTTCAACAGTTCAATAGGGTTATAGTTTTACAATTTTCAATTTTTTTTTTTTTTTTTTGGTTTATAATAATAAATAATTATAGTATTTTCTACCCTTAAATATCTAAAAAATAGATTGAGAAATTCAATGATAAATAACAATCTGGAAGCATTTATGATGATTTCTATAGAAAAATCAATTCTAATGGAACTAGATAATGATATTATAATTAATGAACTGGGTATAATAAATGTAATCTTTTAAGTAAATTATTATTTGTTAAACATTTATGTAGTTGCTTCTTAATAAATATAAGTTTTGTTTTATACTAAATAAGAAGATATGCTAAACATTGTAAAGTATTTGATAGTTTTTTGATACCTTAAACCTTATACCGTCTAATTTGTAGATTATTTTATCTAATAATAAAACTAATAACTTTTAAAAAAAACCTTAAAAAATTCCAAAAGATCGGTGGCAAAAACATCGTAAATTAATATATTATTATAAGGACCTATAATATTATAATAGTTTATAGTGAAACTGAAAATAATATAAGATAAATAAGAAGACATATATATGATGAGTGATTACCACGATTACTGATCAGTGTTTTGTATACATTGATTGGACATAAACAATTTTATTATATAAACGCATTCAAAAAAATAAAAAAATAATAATATGTCAATAATACGTAGGTAGGTACGTACTACCATTGAGTATAGATATAAATTCTATACTCAATGGTACTACGTAGGCCGTAGGGCTAATATTAAAAAGTGGCCTGAAAATCATATATAATATATTATATATATTATCTATGCTGGAAATATAGATTTTCCCAGTAAGAATTTTGGTGCCACTCCGCCCCATAGACATAATATAGATATTATTATCATGTCAGCAATAATAAACTTAAGTAAAAGGTAAATAATCATGGGAAAATAAATATAATAATATAATATTATATATAATTTTAAGACGTTACAGTTTTGTTCCAGATCGTAATATCTTATATTCTTAGGTCTACCTAGGTTACAGATATATAAAATAAACATAAATAATAAATATTATTTTATATATCTATGACCTAGGTCTAGGAGGCTAGATAAAATATATAATATTTTATAGATAATAGATACTGACGTTTATCATTACCGCAATACCGCCAAAAATGTATCTGATAACAATGTTTTGTTTTGTTAAAACTTGTTTTTGTAGTATTTAAATTTTAAGTGACTTTAGTAACTTAAATATTACCTCGAATATTACCTATACATACCTAAGCATTATTATTATGTATTAGACATTAGTGTAATATTTTTAATAGCTTATCTGCTGTGGTATGTGAAGGTGTTTTTAATTTTTTATAGTTTATACTTTTATTATTTAAATTAATCGAGTTAGCTTTTGCGTATTAAAATCCATTCATTTTAAACTGTAAATTCATGATATCATTAAGTTTGTGAGGAGGTTTTAACTTTTTTTTTTTGATATTCTACAGTACCTATGTGAAATGAGTACAAATTGTGACATAATGGATCTTATGAAGGATTATGGATCTGATTTTAATATATCTACTGTTATGCAATGTGTACAAGAATTAAAAGCCTGGCAAGAATCGCAACAGCAAAAATTATGTGAGAATCCAACTATGGACTCATTGAATAATGAGATGGAAGATGTGTTAAGATCATTTGATATTCCAGAAAATTTACAAGGTACATAATTCAATAATTGTATTATCGTTTAATTATTTAAATATATTTTTCATAATATTGTAATTTAAAGAGTAAGAAAATAAAAGTTATGATTTAGTTGTATAAATGGAAATCAGACAATGGTTGACGTCTAAACAAACTATATTATTATAAAAAGATAATTGATTTAATTTTTAACATTTATTAGTACCTATCAAAAAATTATAAAACTATAGGTAATTATTATAAAAATTCAAGTGCATTATTAAATTTAAATAATATGGAATAATTAGTGTTTATCTTAAAATATTTATCCATTTAATGATTCATTAAAATATGATCTATCTCTTTGAAACTATACAAATACATAATAATAATAATGAGATCAGAATTCGGCAACCAACTTGTGCGCATAGGGATAGCTTCATTTTGAAGTGATTATCTATTGCTTAACTAGGTAAGGGAAAGGAGTGACTTTTGGGGACAAACATTTTACTGCCTAGATCAAATATTTAGAATACTAAATAGAGTATTCCAGGGGTAACCTTTTTTTACAGCGTGCCAAATCTGAAAAAGTTTTTTCATTGCTGGCCAACAATTTGATAAAGAATTAGAAGATAATGAAATTGAAGAATAGATAATATATACAAATATATTATTTTTAAAACATAAATTAGCTTGGTGGGCTGGTTCAAAAACACTTGTGAGCCAGATCCGGCCTCTCGGGCCATAGGTTGGGGATCCCTGGAGTATATAATATATTATGTATGCTTTGCTAGTAAAATTAATTTTTTTAATTAACCTCTACTAATCAAGCATTTTTGTTAATCTGTTAGTCTTTTGGTCTTATACCTGTCAAATTATTAAGAAACTACTTTTATTGCATTTTATACACATTCATGTAATATTTTGTGAGTTGCTTTTTAAAGAGAATAATTCTATTTTAAGATTTAAATAAATGAACATACAGAATAAATGGAATTTATTTTTAAAAAATAAAAACTTTAATGTTTTCAAACTTCAATTTGCAAGGGTCTTTTTTAAATATTTTGTTAATATTTTATTTTATTTATTTATTTCAGAAAATCATTATGACGATAGGGTATCTTCTTATTCAGAAGTAGATGAAGAATTATTGAAAAAATTTGGTTACCAAAAAGATATAATTTCTTCACCAGTTAGTATAAATTATTTAAGTACAAATTTATTTTGAAAAATTATATTAGGCATAATAATATAATGTACAAAGTAAAAATAATTTATTTGTATATTAAATATACTATGCTAGTTTAAATAAAACTGATTTATTAATTATTTTTTTCAAATTTTATATGCAGAAAAATTTGTACGTATTACTATTTTGTTCTTATGCATATAAATTAAGATTGGTTAATAATATTAAAACTTGATGTTTTGATTTCTAATAATTTTTTTAATTTAAATTAGGCTTCAAATTCAAGAGATGAAATAGCAATATTATCACCTAATAAAAATTTTGATAACATTAGCAAAGCTAAGGCAGTAGAACGTAATACTAATATTGTTGAAGATAAACAATCAGAAAATGAAATTGAATGTAAAACTATTAAACCTAAAAAACCATATTTAAAAAGAGGTACAGGTCTGGCTAGATATGGCTTAAATATAGAAGAAGTAAAAAAAAAAACTGGAAAATTGAAATTTAAGAAACCAATTTTATCAGTTCCATCTAAAATTAAAGTACCAAGAAAATGCTTGAATCAAGTCAAACCATTTCCTAAAACAGAACTAGGTAAATTAACTTAAAAAATTTGTTTTTCAAAAAATACATGTTATATTTCTATTTTATACTTTTGTTTTTAGTTACTAAGCCAATTGAAAGTAAACGTCTAGATTTAAAAAAAGTTGAAGTACCTAATTCTTGGAATAGGTATGAGCCTAAAGATTATTCAGATAATGGAGAAAACCATAATACAGAACAAAGGGAATTACGTGCATTTGAAATACTAGAAGAACGTGCAAACAATTCTGATTTAAATGCATCATCACCTACTGTTTGTCAACTCTTAGAAAGAGGACAAAGTTCCAAAAGTAATAAAGAAGTACCAGCATCACTAGTTCGTTCTTTAAATTTTGATAGAATAAACTCATCTACTCCTAGACAAAATGTTGATGATTCTGACGATTCCTATTCAGACTCTAGCCAGGAATGTGATCCGTTAGATTTAACAGAAGATGCACATAAGATACAAGATGAAAAAGTAAATTATAACAAAAAAAATTGTAATGAAAAAAAAGTAGATACTGTTACATTAACAGAAAATGAAAAAAAATATTTAGAAAACTATTCTAAAACATCTGAAATCATGAAAAATATAGACTTTAATCAATCATTTGATACAGAAATACTTAGTAAGAGACTTGAAGAATTGGAATCTGAGATAGAAACATTTCGGTTAGAAAATACTAAGTTAATGAAGTTGCAACGAGAATTTGAGGTTGAAAGACAAAAGTTCTTTAAGGGTAAAGAAGATTTTTTGAAGAAATTAAATGATGAAAAAAAAAAGCAGGAAGAAATATTAGCAGAAGAAAGAAAAAAATTCATAAGAGAAAAAGTTTTATTTGAGAAAAATACTAGAGAATTGAGAAATAAACCGAATAGACAAGAGAGAGAAGAAATAAAAAAATTAAAAGAACAGGTCAGTTTTAACGTTGTTTATTTATGACTTTGGTTCAACGATTTTAATTTTAATTTTTAATTTGTAGTTAACAGAGCTAAAAGATGAATTTAATAAAAAAGAAGCTCGATGGGCAACTGGCCAAGCTCGACTAAGGACCCAGATGAAACTATTAGAAAATAGTAATACTACTTTGCGCAATGAACTTGAATTATTAAGAAAAACATCTTTAAATAAAAAAGTAAAACAATCTTATACTAGGTGTTTTACGATTTAAGAAACACCCAATTATTCTATAATGTTACACTGAATTGAATCGAAGTTTGACTAGTTATAGTGGATACCTAATACACATTTATTGGAACATTTTAATTTAATAGAAACATCTAATTTTAATACCATATTTGGGTGGACTTATTTTTTAAAGTAATTTTGTCTCAACAAAATAATTTAGCTTTAAAATCAAATTATCAAAATTTTATTTTAAAGATTAAAAAAGTTTAAAATCAAAAAGTTTATAGTATTTCTAGTAAAATATATTATCGATGAGTGACATATTAGCATTTTATAATATTATATATGTATTATGTATATTCTGATTTTTTTTTTTTTAGTTAAATGTGTAATTTAAATTTATAGAAAATTTAAACTTTAAAAAAAAAAAAAAACCTTTCGTTTGGAATAATATTATTATGATAATTTAATAGTTGTAACTTGTAACTGTTATATCTTGATAAAATATTTTTTACTATTCATGTAAGATACTATTTAGTATTTAATATAAAGTACACTTTAAAAAAAAAAAACAATGCTTAAAAATAGTGAAAACAAAACTTATAAGAATGATTTTAAACATTTTAACTAATTAAAAAACAAAACAAAATGTAATCGTAACTGAATTAAAATAACTTATTCAAAAATATTTTATTTTATATCATTAATTGTGAAGTATAAGTAACTTGAAAAATTGGTCTACTAAAATATAGTATATTTATATGTTGTTATTCAACAAAATAAAAGTGTGATGTGTTCATTGAGAGGGTTAAAAATACAATGTTTCTTTAAATATGTATTTGAAAATATTAGATAATCTCTAGCTCTTCAATAGTTTGATTCAATTCAATGTGATATATAATTATATTATATTATTAAATATATTTTGAATATTCTCTAAGTTGTTAATGCAATTTTAAAATGTTTTTATTTCAGGTTACATTTAGAACTCCATCTGAAAAACAAGCTTTAAGGAATACTAAAATGATTCATACTGTCAACACAGAAATCAGTAAACTATCAGCTGATGATATATCATCAATGATTGATCCTAAAACTAAAAATATCCCTGCATCTATATTGAGAAAACCTTTAATTACAACTACTGATAATGAATCGTCTGATGAGTTGTCCTCGGATGAAAATCTGTTTTCCAAAAATCGTTCTCATGATTCTGATAACGAAAATGATATTAATGAATCGAACAATACTCAACGTAGTAGTTGTGGTGTTGTCCGTGAGACTGTTTTAGAAGATGGACGTAAAGAAATATTGTATTCAAATGGTAATCTAAAAAAAATTTCTTCTGATGGTAATAATGTAAAAGTAATATATTATAATGGTGACGTGAAAGAAACAAAAAATGATTCCGAACGGTATTATTTTGCCAAAAACAAAACATATCATACAACATACAATACTGGTCTAGAAGTCATTGAATTTCCTAAGTAAGTTTTATATTCAAAGTTATGAGCTTAACATTTTGATGTTCACATAAGTGGTGTTTGGGTTAGACTAGTTAGAGCAGAGGTTCCCAATCTGTGGGTCGTGATTATATTTTTGGTGGGTCGCACTATATTTTTATATTAAAAATAAATATATATATTTTGTTGTGAGTAACTGATTCACTAAAAAAATAGGTCATGTAATAAAATATTGTGGGTCACCAAATTTTAAAAAATTCCCAAAATGGGTCATACAATAAAAAGTTTGGGAACCTCTGAGTTAGAGAATACTTGAAGACTAAATGGATGTAGCGGAACTCATTATAATATTACTAGTAGGTTAAATAAAAAAAAAATATTACCATATTTTAATTCAATAATAATTTAACCATTCATTTTCCTTTTAAACTAAAAAATATGCTCGTCATTATACTCCTAAAAAATAGAACTTAATATACTTCATCAATTATTTTATTTTAACTCAATATTTGACTATCAATTTCAATACAAAATTTTTACTAAACTAGACATTATGTAGTTTAATCATGTTTTATTTGATGCAATGTGTCTTCAGCTTTGTGTCTGTATAGTTATGTGATAGTCTTGTATTTTAATATTTGTATTTTCATTAAACATTAATTAGTATTATATTATGTCTACATTAAATTCAAATCAATATTATTAAAATATTCAATTTGTTCATATAACTTTTCATTAAAAATATTTATGGTAATGAAAATACATTCTTACTGCTCCACAAAAATGTTTGGGATAACAACCATTATACCTACTACTTCGTTATAAATCTATTATTACGTTAAATATGTTATATATTAATATTAATTGTTTAGTGGGCAAACCGAAAAACATTACAAAGACGGAAAAGTGGAAATTGAATATGTAGATGGTAAAAAGCATACAGTGTTTCCGGACCATAAGGAAATTTGGAATTACTTGGATGGTTCAGTTTTGACAGTGGATCCAAATGGACATCGTGAATTGGTGTTACTAAATGGACAACGAGAAATACATACCAATGAATTCAAGGTATGTTCATCATTCAATTTGTTTTAATTGGTATACAATAATATAATAGATGAACATTGTATAAGTTACTTGATTCTTATGTAAAACATAGAAAATAATTATATTTTCTTTAAAAATATGTTTCTCTTATAATTAGATTTAGATATATTTTTTGTACAGTTCCTAAACCTAAACCTAAGTGGCCTGAAATGTATTAGGTGTTTATTATCATAAACATAATATTGAACCTATATTAATATCAATTTATTTAAATTTTATAGAAAAGAGTGTATCCTGATGGTACTACAAAAATTGTTTATCCAGATGGGTCGCATGAAACCAAATATCCTGATGGTAGAATTAGAAAAAAAGACAAGGATGGTAATTTGACATTAGACACCAGTGGATCGTCTTAGAACTAATATAAATTGTTGATTCTAAAATTACATTTTTCTTATTTTTATACTATTTATTATTATTTTTATATGTTTTATAACGATAGCTAGAGTTTGAGTATTTGAAATACATTATTTTACTTTTTGATTTATATTTTTATTTTTATATAATATATACAATAAATAAGTGTATTTTTAACATTTATAACACTGTGAGGTTATCTTATATCATACAAATTTATTGTTATTTCTTACTTTAATTATACTAAAGTTTTGGACTCGGTATGCAGTATTTTTATCATAAACCATTTTTAAATTATTAGGCATTAGTGGAATAATAAACATCTTGTATATGGATAAATTAATATTACCTGTTTTATGCTAATCTGAAATATATAAATCAAAAATTAGCTTGTTCATAATACAATTGTATTAATTAAAATTTTTATTTACATTTTTGAGAATTAAAAAATGAATGCATTAACAGAATACAACATCCTGTTACTAGTTGTTCCTTGCCTTAGCAAGTTGATTGAAAATTCAAATGAATTATGTTTTCATTAATATAATTTCCTATTATTCATGTATTCAAATTCCAACAAAATTACCTTAATATTGTATTATTAGATTTAAATAGATACCTAGTTAATACAGAAGTATGAATAAATGAACTGTGTTGGGTAGGTAAGTTACTTTTAAATAGTAACAGAGTTACAAAATTAAAAGGTTACTAGTTCACTGTTTTGTTACCAAAATACGAAAGAAATAGTGTTATAATTCTTTCTTAACTAAAAATGAATTGCAATATAATATATTAACTTCCTACTTATAAAGTAATGTCATTCTAACTACAACAATAAACATTTTAAATATTATATAAAATTACACAGTAAAATATTAAATGAAATTTTTTAAAGTAAGTTTTTTTCTGTACAATAGTCACTGTAAAATACACACACAATATATTACATTATTCAATATTTATTTTAGATAATAATGTATCTTCAAAATTATTATCATTTATTCGGGATTATTTTTTATGCAATTATTCTCAGTCTTATCAGATGTTGTTCTTTATAGTAGTGTTTTTAGCGATCAATTTATTAAATTTTAGAAGTGTTAGTTTCATTATTTGTAAACTATCAGAGCCAACCCAATGCGGTAGCAAAATAAGCAAACACCTAGTGGGGCAAATTTAGAATGACCAAAATCGATTTAATTATTTTATATTATTGATCAGTATACAAAAAATGTTAAAATTTTCTAGGGCGGCAAAAAAAAAAACCTAAGGTCAGCCTTGTAAACCATTTTTTATTTTTAAACTGCTAAAATAATGATTACTATAAGAACCCTTAACATAACTCATTTATAAATTATTTAAACATCATTAGTTGATGTAATTTAATTAAAAAGTATTTTTCTTATCAAAATTAATAAAATTTGTATTTTAATTTCTTATATAAATGATTAATGTAGTTACTCTTGTCTCTTGCATTATTTAATAAAATAAATTAATGATTCCTCTAACAGTTTTTTGGTTAAATAACTATGTCACGTAACTAGAAACTTATATAAAGTATTTATGTATTATTTTGTATTTTATATAATTTATTAGTTAACAATTAGTTGTTATGGTGTTGTTTCTAAAAAAAAATTACCACTAACTAAAATATATTCAAATGAAAATATTGTCATCATCATCTAAAAAATGGTAGAATGTTTTTTAAAAGTTTTTAATAAAGTTAATTTGAGCATAGAACATTTTAAATCTTAAAATATAGTTAAACTATAATTTCTTTATAGCCATAGATGCAAATAACATATTAAGGAGCTTAACCTCCCACTTTTTTTTTTTAATGGTTTTGTTATGACATAAAGCATTATATTATAAGTATCCAGCATATAACTAAGCTTTAGCATTCAGCCCTCCCAAATGTCAAACATTATTTGCGACCTATGTTTATAGTGTTTAATTTATATTATATTTTAACATTCATTTTTAAAGTAAAATTAAATAATTTTATCACAATCCGTCAAAACCAATTTATTCACTTATTATAAGATAATAAGTGAAGAAAAAACATTGAAGTTCATAAAATAAATGTTTTAAATAGTATAAATACAACAAAATAATTAATTTATTAAGTTCTTAAATGTTTTTACATGTATTACAATACCAAAAATGATTAATTATGAGATTTACAATTCTAGTAATGTTAGTTACTAGGTCAAAAAAAAAAAAAAATAATAATAATAATAAAAAAAAAGTACACACCCCAACAAATGAAGAAAATAATGAAGAGCCAAACAAATAGTTTGAAGTTTAAATTTAGAAATGCATAATTTTTAAAGTACTTAAGACTTATGCCTATTAGTTTAATAAATTAGATTAATCATCCTTCTTTGATTCTTTGCCAACAGTCTTCTGAAGTTTTTCATGTTCTGCCATGAGCCTGTCATATTCTTTGGAAACAGATTCTGCTTGACTTTTAATCGCATCACGGTCAGCCTTGATCGACTCCAGTTCTTTTTTAAGTTCAGTCAATACTTCAGACTCATTATCTCCCTTCTCGCCCCCTGACAACAAAGACTTGGCGGCAGCGCTGGCACTCTGGGCTTGTTTTAGTGATGCCTCGCTTTGGGCTACCAACGACGCTTGTAGGGTGACCAAGGTTATGAAACGTTTGATGACAAAACTGAGGAACAAGGCAATACCACTGATGTAAAAGTTGCGCTGGGCGCGAAACAGTCGCATGTTGGCCTGCATTTCGTGGTCCAAGTGTTGGTGTGCATCGCTTAGCTCCGGGTTGGAATACTTGCGCATCTCACGTATAGAGTCCAACAGGAACAGGACCAGAACGAACAACAAGAAACTGAAGTACCATTGGGCCTGGGCGCTGAGCGCCTGATAAAACCTGGACCGGAACAGACGGTTCCAGCGCTTGGCTGACATGTACGGCACCAAGAACAGCATCAGCACGCCCACTTCGAAGTACAAAAACGTCGCGATAATCGTCCACTGGAGACTCATCGTGAGAATACGGGATTGCAAGAGGTGGGATGGGAATCCGATTCGGAGCGATCGGAGTCGTAGAATACGATTTAATACCTACCACGTCAGTGTCACGACACTGTTCGGTCAAAAAAAGTGACAATATTCTAGTACGCGTTTTGTCGAATAAGTACGAAGACAAAATTTATATTACCGGTAAGTAGGCGGCCTCAAGGACGTACCTGGCTGACGGATAAAAAACGAAAGAGTGAACGCAGAACGACTGAATTTGTGATATTATAATATTTAAACAATAAACACTTATTTAATTTATTAAGCTTATGCAGCGATAATTCTCACTTATCAACTGTGTTATTACTTATTTCTGTGTACGATATTACCACATACTACAGGGATGACTAAGATGAAAATATAATAATATAATATTAGTCATGTACTCATGTTTACGAATTAAGAAATAACATTATCTTAATTCGTGGTCATGTTATCATGATTATAATACAAGACGTACTACCCAGTGCAACTAGATTTCTCGATCAATCGAACGCGACAAATGGGCTATCGAAAGTTTCGAATATTTACGTATTAACCTAACTTACCTAACCGTAATTAGGTATGTCCTACTACCATGGGCGCCCATTGGGGGGGATAAGATAGGGCATTTGCCCTAAATTGCCCCCCGACACTGGACAAAATATATTAAAAACTTGTATAGCTCAATGAATATTACCATAATATCATTATTATTTTTATTACCTTACATTTGAGAATTTTTTATTTTGGCCCCCTTAAAATGTTACCTATGGGTGCCCATTACTACTACTTCTATAAAACTGTTAGCCTTGGTTTGGCTAAAATACCTAGTGTATTAGTATAAAACATATTTAAGTCGTGATTGTAAGCTGTCTGTATATAATATTATGTAATGGGCATGTATTTATTTGTTCTGTTGTTCATAATTACACAAAATGTTTGTGTAGACTCATTTTATTTAGTACCTACTAACAATTAACAAATTAACTGTTTGAGACTTTGGAGCCGACCGAGCAGTGATTCCGGAAGGAATTATAAGGCTCGTAACACTTAACACTAGTAGATACTATATTTTAAGCATTAAACAATAATGTCTAATGTTTACGATTGAACGGCGCATCCAAAGTACATGACGTTTTTTGTTCTACCTACCTTTGTGTTGACTTGTGGAGATTATTTTGACGTGATGTAATCTTCATAAATCATAATACAGCTGAATAATAAATTGTTTAAGTAGAATAATATAGAGTGTGATCTATAATTCTTAATACGACAATGTAAAATGTAAACAGGTATAATTTATTACTTTATAAGTACTTAAAATTCTGAGTGGAGAGATGAAATGTAAAATGTAATGACTTTACTATGACGTGCAATTTATACATATATTTTTTATTTTTTCTATTATATAAATATGATATAAGTAATCGAAAAAATTATACGATCTTCAACTTTCCAGTGTGGTTTTTGATAGAAAATTGAGTTAAGTTTGTACTATGGAAGTAAATTATAAAATATCAAGAAGATTCATAAGCATTTCAACATTAATAATGTCTTATATATATATTTTTTTTTAATCTAAATAAAAAAAGAAGTTTATTTTAATTTATAATTAATATATTTTTTTCCTGAATAAGTTAATAAGTTAAAAACAAAAATAACTAACTAATTAAGTTAAAAAGTTAAAAAAAATTAACTTTTTAATAAGCTATTGCCCACTATTGCTAAAAGGTATGTATAAATAAATGTATAATTTATTTTTTTGGGCTTTTTTCCAGGGTATATTTTTTAGGGTTTTGGTTTTTTCTGTAGATTTTTACCGCCTCCCATTTTTTAAAGTTAAAATTTTATTTTTTGGGCATTGAGCTCAGCGTAATCAATGGTTAAATATCAAATCAACTATCATTAATCAACAAGACAATATTCTTATTTACACTTATATAATATGTTGTTTTTTAAAAATTAATATAGACATTTTAATGAAAAATTGTTATAATTGTTTAGGTAAGGTAATTTACCGTAATGTTAATAAGTACATTTTAACTCTAAATGATTTTATGTTTAATTCATTAATTGTTACTATAATTAGATATATTATAATATAATATTTATATTCATAAAAATTGCATAAGTCAAAAATGTGTGTGGAGGTAGATTCCACCTCCCATCCATAATTATTATTTTGATTATTATAATAATTAAATATTTAAAATTAAAAAAAAAAAAAAAATGGACTTATTTCTACAATATAAAATCAAATCCAGTCCTACATGGATATCAGTCTTAGAGCCAACCTTTATCAACATATTATATTGCTATGACACCTTTAATCTCTCCTCCCCAACTTGCAATGTTCGTGGATAATACAAAAATAAAAACCATTGAAAAATCAATACATTCATTGCTTTACTTAGAATATAAAATTGTACCAAATATCTTTTTAACTAATCGTGTAACAAAAAAAAAGAATAATTAAACTATAGTTACATTATTTTAATACACAAGTATAATAAATATTTAACAACTTTACAATGTATCAATAATTTTTAAAGATTTAATAAATAATATAATAATAATGTTGTATATTATTTTAAGACATATTTTATCATGCATAATTAATATTAGACATTTAAAAATTTAAATTCAGTTAATTTTTAACATATTATATTTAAATGATGTTAATAATTATTTTTGTTTTTTTTTTTTTTGAGTGTCTAATAGTTATTTTAAATTAAATATCATAAAATATAAAAAGTATGCATCACTTTAGCTCTCAAAAAATATTCTAAAATCACTTTTCTTTAATTAAAATTAAATTAATTATTTTATTCTTTTTCCTTATATTGAATCACTCCTTTTGATATTAAGTCCGGGATTTCAACCGCCAACCATGGGCCCAACTACAAGAAAACAAAAAACAAATATATTTTAGAAAGATAAAATCAAAATAAATATAATAGTAATGATTACATCTGTTATTTTTCTGTTTTTAATTAAATTGATAGAATTAACTTTAAAACTACATCAAACAATCATATTTTGATAAAATTAAAGTTTATAGTTTAAAAAACAAAAAAATAAAAAATAATAAATACCCAAAAAAGGTTTTTATGAATTAGCTGCTAGTAATAAAATTTGTATTGATAAAAAAAAAAAAACCTTACACCAAGTGCTAAAGCGTGAGAGATACCAAACTTCGGTACATTTCTAGCCCACAGTGGTTTAAAATGGTCAGATAAACATATTTTGCCACCTCTATACATTTTGGCAGTTTTACCATCAAGTTCAGGTAATGCAATTTCAGGTGCTGTAGAAGGGAATGTAACGGGAATCTGAAACACCAAGTATTATTAAAATAATTATATACCTATATGTAATTATTTATTTAAACAACTCACATCAAATTCAATATCAAACTCATATTTTAACTGATTCTGAAACACCCAACACTTTCCAAACCATTTAGTTCCTTCTTTATTCGACTCTAGACGAAACCAATCATTATCAGCTGCTTTATTATTTTGAACATACTGGAAATATTAAAAAAAAAAAAAACAAATGTTTAATTAATAAATAAATGTTAAGAGTGACTAGAATATCAATTGCACTCACTTGAATTAGGGATTGGTATTCTTCTTTGAGTCTTTGTGGCCATAAATCAACGTCCCGGGGACCAGCTTTTGTCTTCAGTAGCGGTATAGACGACAGAGCCTTTTTGGTGTTTTCCATGATTTTAAAACAAAGTTATGTATACTAGTGACCTAGTTTATAAAAATAATTACTGATGGACTTTCATTTACTTGGAATTCAACACCTAATACCTAGGTATTATCTATTTAGCTAAACCAGTACTCGTATGGAAAGAGTGGCAGTGGGAGAGTGGATTGGGACACGACGAATGTTTGTAAGTTACAACTTATAAGTAACTTACAACGTACCCAAATACCTATGAAATTGTTGATTAAATGATAACACTTATAAACACGACCATGTGCATCTCGGTTATAAAAAATCTTATCAAAAAATAATAGATCGGGCATTCGCCATTCGGGCGCCGGCACTACTGCACTACGCAATCTGCGTAAACTCTGTTAGAGTCTAGAGAATATAGTTCTTTCATTTGATTTCATTGGATAATGGATAATTAGAATATTATTTTTTATGAGTTTTAGACCGTGCTGTGGACAACAGCAGCTTTTAGGCGATTTTTTTTATTCATTAAAAAATACATTATACGTGTAAGTAATAAGTATTATAATATTTGTACTGCAATTCTCGCATTTAACATGAGCTACAATACAATATGTACTTTGACGTATTTTGGGTGATTATTTGAGGGGTGTCTAAAATATCCTTTAGTAACCCAGTAAAATCCAAATAATTCTTGGATATTGGAAATAAACTACAACTTTGCTTAAAAATATACCTCGAAAAGTGTCGTTGGATCTAATTAAATTAATTTTATTTTTTTTTTTTTGGATAATTTTTGATAGAAATTTCGAGTAAAATACAAAGATATTAGTCTTATTTAAAAGGCTGGGGGTGTTCAGACATGGCAAACACCTCTTTCCCTCACCACACCAAATATGCCATTGTTTATATATGTATAGGTTAAAATATTTTAACTAGTATTCATTATTTTTAGAATATAATCACATCATTCTCTATAGTCTTTCTATAATGAGAGTACTACAAATTTTTTGGTCGTATGGTTTACGGGGTCAGAGTACAAGGCAAGTCCACAGAAAGTATAGCAAAGTGTTGGGCATCGAGACTAGCTGTGACGATACTGGATGCGCAATAGTGGACACCAACAGAAATATTCTTGGTGAATATTTACACTCTCAACAGCAGATCCATCTCGAGTATGTAACCAACCGGTACAGATGATAAAAAAATATAATTGCCATTTCTTCAGTTTTGGGGGTATTATTCCACCAGTGGCCAGGGATTTGCACAAGCAAAACATTGATAATGTTGTGACCCAAGCGTTGCAACGAGCTCAAGTTAAATTGAACGACCTGGATGCAATTGCTGTCACTGTTAAACCAGGTTTGCCTTTGTCATTATTAGTTGGTATGAACTATGCTAAGGAATTGTGTAAAAAATCATTAAAGCCTTTGATACCAATTCATCATATGGAAGCACACGCCTTGACTGCAAGATTAGTAGATCATGTAAGATGACGTACATTCTTCATTTATTACAATTTTTTAATCAGTGTCAATGACCAATTATATTTTTATTAGAATTTACAGCTACCTTTTTTAGTTTTACTGTTGTCTGGTGGACACTGTTTGTTGGCTATCGTAAAAAATGTAAATGAATTTCTACTTTTAGGACAATCTATAGATGATGCTCCCGGTGAAGCATTGGACAAGGTAATGAAGAACATTATTTATCTAGTTTTTCAAACTTAATATTAAAATTACATTGTTTATTTCTCAGGCAGCTAGGCGACTTAAGTTGAAAAATATGAAAGAATTTAGAAATTGTGCTGGAGGTCAAGCAATTGAAAAAGCAGCATTGAAAGGTGATCCTAGGGCTATTGATTTGGGTACATTTATGACAAATTACAAAGACTGCAATTTCAGTTACTCGGGTTTAAAGAATGCTATAAGATCTCAAATCATAAAATCCGAAAAAAAACATGGTAGATTATATTTATTTATATTTTACTCTTATACATTTATTAATTAATAAACTTGACATTTTTATTTTGTTAGAATTGAAAGGAGATGAAATTATTCCTGAAGTTTTCGATTTGTGTGCTAGCATTCAATATGCTCTTACTAAACACATATGCACTCGAGTACAAAGAGCTATTGAATTTATTGATCGAACACAACTCTTACCAGACACAAACCGAACATTGGTAAATTAAAATAAAAAGAATAGTAATTAAATCATTGTACTAGTTTTTTTTTCATAGGTAGTTTCTGGTGGTGTAGCAAGCAACATGTTTATACGAAAATATTTAAGTCTTATGTGTGATGAAGTGAATTTTAAACTAATAGTTCCACCACCCAAACTTTGTACAGATAATGGAATAATGATAGCATGGAATGGCATAGAAAAATTTAATGAACATATAGATATTTTCAATCATCTTGATTTAGATAAAATTGATATACAATCTAAGTAAGCTTTACTAAGTTTAAAATTTTATTAATTTACAATTAATAATTAAAAAATATTATTTGACTTAAAAGTGTTAACAATATTTATTTATTGTTTATTTTTGTTATATATTTATACTTAATATTGTTATTTCAGAGCACCACTAGGAAAAAACCTTTCTTCACAAATTACTGATATGGAAATAAGATGTCCTTCTGGATTTTTCAATAAAATATTTGAAGAAAATAGATAAAATATTAATATTTTATTTACTTAAAGGTTTTTAGTTTTATTTCAGTAGATAATAATAATAAAATAACAATAGTTTAATAAATTAATAATGTTACATGATAAATTGTAATGGAACTTGAGTAATCTTACACTTAACAGATTTTGGCATCCAGTAACTTTATTCTAAACATAATATAATATCTTGAAAAGGATTTTTTGACTTAACTGAAGATTGGAATGATTCTTTATATAACTGCTTTTGGTTTTCATTGGAAAGCTAAAAAGTAAATTTTTTTACAATATAAACAATACAATAATTTGTTTAATATTATTTTCAATATCCTTACGCTATGATAAAAATCCATGGCAGCAATGCACAACAATCGTCTATCTTCATACTCGTAACGGCCAAGCCTTAATCTCACATGAGGAAATCTAAAATAATCAAAAATATTAAATTTAAATTATATTTTTCAGAAATTAGATAATGAAAACAACTACATTGCTCTTAGCCATTTATTTTTGGATGAACTAATAAAAAAACTGATTAGACAATAGATTGCCATTGGTATTTGAAGACCTTGGGTAAAATTGCTGAGTGTTGTAATAACCCAATCTTGTAAGAGATCCAATTGTGATTCATTAATCAATTGTTCAAATATCTACAAAATAAAAATTTACCATACAAATGTGTTCAACAGTTGACAATGTAATGAAAATAAAATACAAACTTGATTAACGACTGTGCACATATATGTTGGATGAGGTTGATTGGGGGAAAGAAACTCACTTACAACCCTCATGAGTACATATGACGCTGGAAATATATCTGTTAACACTTTAGCCATAATAACTGTTGTTACTTCTACTTCCAGTAAACATCCTTTCTTTATCCTAAGCAACACATATTAATTATGAATTAATAACAATTCTGAACATCTGAATTTATTAAATAAAAAATTAAAAAACTTACCTTTCAAACATGACACTTATTTTTTCCATTTCAACAACAATCATATCTGGATCAATGTCAGTCTCAACATTTTCATTATAATGTTCTAAAAAAAAAAAAAAAAAATAGAATACTAACACTAATGTTAAGCATTTCATATAAACTTTATGGTCTAAGGTAAATATAAATATTGTTTTTATTTTATAAATCAAATCCAAAAATAAATCATTTTTAAGTATATTAAATTAATTATTCGATTCATATTTAGATTGTTTGGTCTGAATTCAAGTTTAACCTGAATGATTTATAGTTTATATCAAAACCAGAAATAAACAGAAAAACACATTTTATTCCTTAAAACTTATATGGATAATTCAAGGGGTCGCCAATGGTAAGCTTAAACAACATGAAATTATTTGGTAGGGTCATACCTGCATAAATGCATGATAAAAGCAACTGCAATGCTGGCAAGGAGAATCCTGGTGGAGCATTGGTTAATCTATCCAAAGCCAAAGTTGTTATTTGCTCTACAATGTTTTCATTTGAATGTTTAACAAATATGATCCTTTGAAAACCCTAAAAATTTAATTTTGTATTAGATATGTGTATTATGTAAGTGTAGTGAGTGTACTGTAATATACAAAAATATTTATATACCTGTGTCAGAGCTTGGTATAGTTTATAATGTCTAGATGATGACACTAATTTAGTTAGGCCTTCCAGTGACATAAGTAATGCATCTTCAATGTTATCTGAACCATGTTCTACTATGTAAAATGCTATCGAAATCACACATAGCTGCCATTCACATTCATATCTTGATAGAATGAAACATTAAATATATTAAATTTTAAGAATTAATTTAGAAGAAAAACTTACAACATCGAATATTCAGTGCATAAATGTTTTTGAACAAAATCAACAGCCATCTGAACAATTTCTGAACTATTTGGCAACATATTGTTCTCAATAAAACATCCTTCTAATAAATAAAGTAATCCATGTAAAGCAGCCAATTGTGTCAGACGGCAATTACTTTTGAGACCATTATCTATCAACTTCAACACTTTCTCTCGAATGTTTAAATCCTATTAATTAATAATAAATAAAATCCATTAGACCACCCGTTAATGTTTAAAAAAAAAATTTACTTCAGTTTTAGAGATAGCCATTGCTTTGGCTGCAGCTATTATGACATATTGGTGTAATAATAAATCTTCATGATGATGTGATTGTGATAAATCTAGACATAAATTAAGCATCCATATATAATGTTCTTTTTCAATAAACAAATCTGACATCACAAGGAGACATTTTATCATTTCATTAATTTGCGATAGAGAACCTCGTGTCTATAATGTAAAAGATAATTATATTTTAAATATTTAATTTGTATTAGTTATAACTTATAACTAACTTTTGGTTCCATCCACTGGTTAAAGACTTCTTTTAAAAGCAAAATACAAGAGTTCAGATCTAGGCCACTTCCATTTAATACATTGGTTCTCTCATACAACTTCATTTCTAATACTAATCACATTTAAAAAACAAATTTATTAAATGATAATCAATTAAAAATTATCCCAGACAATTTATATTACTTGAATTTCTTTGTTCTGCAATATTATTAGAACTTGTCCACTGATTTGTAATTGCTGTTTGTAAAAATTTGACCGACAACTGATGATAACTATATCTTTTAGTAAAATATTGAATTGACAAATTATCAAGATTAGTATTATTGATAGTGAATATATAAAAATACAAACCGATGCTGATCATGAATTCTTTCAATATTAGCTCTACATTCATAGCGATCTAATAATGCTTCTTTACCAGCTGTTCTTTTAAATGTGGAAAATGTTGAGTATATTAGATCATTGACTTCTTCTAATTTCACAAACCATCTAATAGTTGATTAAAAATGTTTAATAAACTAAAAATTCTAATATTATGTTATAATAAGTAAATACTTATGACAAGATAAATTGAGCGGAATGTCTCTTGATATGTGTAAGAATTTATTGTTGGTTGTATCACCAGGATAATATTCAAATAACGTCTGACTAAACAATTGTGTAATTCCATTTACAGCTGCACTACTTGCCTTTTATAATAATTTATATATATATTTACAATACTATTTAAAAATATTTTAATCATAAGTACAGAAAAGCAACTGACTTGTATACGTGAGATATGTTCTTCTTTTGGTATATCAGTTTCACTGGATGGAACTAAAACGCTTAATAAAGTCATCCAGGTTTCTTCGAACTGTTGTTTACTGTTCCAACCAACTACGCTCAGTCTAGACACATATTGTTTGAGTACATCCATTTCTTGCAATACATCAATAGGAATTGCTGGTATGTTAAAATCAACAGTATTGACTGGTGTTTGCAGCATTTTCCATGTAATGGGAGGTATACGTACAAATCCATTTACCATTGGATGACGGCTTATTATTTGTATGATGGAACTTAAAAAAAAGATTTAAAAAATCATACTTAAACATTTATATAAACTATATTTTTAGTATTGTATTTTTACCATGTTAGTTGATTCAAAGGAAAATTTGACATTAATGGGCGAGAATTTTCCACCCAAGAAAGTAAAGATGAAATTTGCCGGCATACAAATACTAAATCGCTAGTCTCTGTATAGTCTACATAAATCAGTTTTTATAATTTTAGTTAATGCAATATAGGTAATATAATATTATTTTCATACATACAATCACCAGTCATGAGCAAAAGTACATCCTCTGTAATGAATTCTACCACTGATACTAACGATGAAGCAATTGACCCCAGTTCGGTGGAGCATAATTCATTAGTCAATCCACAACCATTAAAAATGTTATACGCACACTTAAGAAGCAACTGTATTCTACTAGTGGCTGCTGTTCGATTGATAAATTTCCATTTTAGAACCTAAAAAAATATAATATGTTAAAATTACTTAATAATATTATCTATTTAATGTTTCTTAACAACCTACTCACTTCAAAAAGTAAAACAGTAAATTTCAAAAGAGTTTTGTTAGAATCCATTAAAATAACGTGTTCTTTAGATTTCTTCTTTGATAAAAATTTAACACATTCCAAAAAGTTTGAAATTGCTGGTGTTAACAACAATATAACTTTAATAAATTTACTGTCTTCAAATAGTTGACTCATTCGTGCCTTGTATGTATTTTGTTTTTCATTTAATTCTTTGACCATTGGTAAAAATATCTAAACAGATATGATCAAAAATAATTAAGTAACTGATTTAAATTATTTTTTATTTATTTTTTTACTTGATGAAATCTTGGCAAAGAATTACATGTTTGTTGAATGTGTTCCACTAAAACAAATCGTGCAGCTACAAACAATGGACACAATTCCAAGTTAGTTGTATCTTCGGTTACTGATTTCCATATCTATAATAATATATAAGTGATAACTGATGCTCATATATTTTTTAAATACTAAATCATTAATAAAATATATACTTTTATAGTGATTTGAGTTGATACAGTAAAACAATATTGAAGTATATCAAGATTGAAATCATTACAATGCATGATGGAGATTATGTCTTGCAATGGCAAATTTGACAATAATTTTGCTGACTCAAAACTGGGACAGTCATTATGACAACATCTAATAAAAAAAAAATAGTAAGTTTTATTTTAAAGTAAATAAAATATTTGAATATCATATTCACCTAAATTTAAATTTAATGGGACAGCAAATAAGTATAACAATAAAAATGTATGAATTAAAAATATAAAACTTTTAACCAAAAAATAACAGTTAATGATTTTATAAATCACCAATTATAGAGAAGAAAAACAAATTTATAAAATTCACTATTACCTTACTTTTACTTGATCAAAAAACCAATTTTTATCAATTAAGATGTTTTTAATATCCAAAATATTGACAGATTTATTTTGATCAATTTCTACACTTGAAAAATCATAACACTGAGTACCAAATTTATTGAACAATGATATCAAAATACAATAACGACTGAAAAAAAAAATATAAACTTAATTTCTTAATCATTAAAAGTTTTTATATTATTTTTTCTGTACAAATAAATATATTATAATAATATTAATTTTAAATTAATTAAAATTAATATAATAATTAATGATAAGATATTTCTTACTTTTTTATACAAACATTTGAATTTTTAAAATATTCTAAGATTTGTAAAATGTCTTCTTTGCTTAATTGATTAGAACTTTCACTAATAGGCAATGCAAGAAGATATTCCATTTTTCTATTGACATAAATAATATAATATTACAATTTCATTGAAACAGTTTTAAATTCTAATAGTACCTAATTGCTATAGAACTAGCGAATTGTGACAATGCTAAATGTGGATCTTCTAATAAAGCAGGTAAAATTAATTTTATTACTTCTCCACAATGTGCAGGATGTGCTTCATTCATACTTCGCAACAGCTCATTAGTTAGGTCCAGCTAAATTATTAAAAACTTTAACCAGGTACAAAAAATAATAATATTTTAATCAACTACTTTGTCAGTAACACGTTTTTTTTTGACCGCTGTTATGTGCATCAAACTTAAATTTTGATCTTTATGTATGCAGTTTAGTAATTCTTGTGTAGAAGTCTCGTTTCCCATTTCTAACAGTTGAATGACACATTCAGACAGAAACCATTTCAATAACTGATTGTCTAAATTAATATTTTTATTCTAAAACATATGATATGTTTTAGTAAAGTTAATTATTTATACATGTCACTAATACTTACTAATACTTCACATAGAATTAAAAAACAACCCTTTTGAACAATGCTTAGATAAAAACACCGTCCCAATCTATACAAAAATAAACGATACATTAAAATTTATACAGATACTTATATTACTTCTAGTAAAGTCAATTAATAATTACTGAGATACTGTAGAATGTGTATTCAATATTGATTTCCAAAAATCAATATCATTGTGATCCAAAAGACCAATTAACTGTACCCAGTGCAATACAAGTAAAGGATAGACCATTGACAAAGTCATAATATTCTTATGAAGTGTAATAAATACTGAATCATTAAGGAAATTCCGTAAAGAGTTAACAACTTTTGGAAAATTACCTTAAATAAAAACAATTTATATAGTATTTAAATATTAAAAAAAAAAAAAATTGTATTCATGAATTCTTAATGAATCAATTGTTGTAAAAAGGAATAAATGTAAAAAGTTTAATAAAACATAATAAATAAAACTACTAACTTAAAAACTTTTATGCATTATAATAAAAATAACTGATTATTTTTTTTGTAATAATTTATACATGAATAATTTTTGCAACTACTTATACGGTTTTCCATTAAACTTAAACCTATTCATACAACTACCATAGATTAACACTTTGTTTTATTATTTTATGAAAATGTTGTAATCTGCAAGACAAAATAATAGTAGGTTTTCTGAAAATGAATACGCTTATAAAAGCGATGTATAAATATCTTTAAATCAATTATTTGTAACTTACATTTTCACTTCAAAACATCTGGGATTTACAATAAAAAGAAAAATGCTGTAACTATTCTATAGAATATTAACAATTGACCATAATATTGTATCGAAAAATAAAAATGTATGGGTCACAAATTAAAATTATACTTAAAAAACAAATTTCTATTTATCAATTTTATGCTTTACATATTAATATAAATTTACTTATATTATTTTGTCTAGAAATAATAAAATGTAATGTTAATCTATGGTAGTAGCAGTAATAGAATTATGTTTACTGAAATCAATCTCAATAACTAAAAGTACTCGCACAATTTATATTTATTTAGACAGGAAATAATATGATAGTACCTCATTTTGCACAATTGAAAATAATTTATTAAAATTACCAGATTGTACTATATAATGACAAGTCAGCATAAATTCTGATAGTAAGCACACTTTACTCTCACAATTGGGTTGAGGATGACTTAAGGATAAAATGATATCGTTGGTAGATAAATATATAACTCTAAACAAAAACCTGTAAGACAGACAAGATTACATATAGTATAAAATTTAAAATATGTATTTATTTTATTTTATAAATTATATTTAGTATACTTTACTTGGAAAAAGTATCTTCGCCAGGAAATTTATTTTTATTCAATATTGATGCATTTAAAGGGTCAGATTGTGTAGTAAGTTCGAATAAATTTGAGCTGATTGAAATGTCTGATTCAGAAATTCTAAGCAGGATTAAATCTTCAGATTTTTGAATGAGAATTATAATTAAATTAGAAAGTACAGTATTTAACCAAGGTTCTAGAGTACATTTCTAAAAAAAGGTATCAACAATTCAGTTTTATTTTAATTGATTTAGAAATTGTTATTTTTTAAATACATACTTCTCCATCATAACAAGTATTGAACATAACATGAAGCTGTTGTTGAATACTATAAGAAGATGGATGTAATGTTAACAACAAATTAATCAATGATGGCAAGGATGCTTGAATTTTACAACCACCTAATGATGTATAAAGAGTATCATATAATTGTCGAGACTGTCTTTTCCATTTTTCTTCACTGCCTTCCATTATTACAAAACTTAGAATGCTCACTACCTGTATAAACAGATTGATATTTTGAAGAAAAAAAACATACTCAATAAATTATAAAATTACTCTGAAACAACATAACTTACTTCGTTGAACTGACATAATCTTAATAACATTGCAAATAACATCTCTCTTTGAGCTTCAAGTTCTTTTAAATCTGAAGAATTTACCATAAATGCTGATTTTAATACATAAACATATTCAACAATTGGTAATATTCCTGGGATACCTAGACAATTTGATAATTTTAATTATTTAACTATTGTTAATAAATAGTATTGAATGAGCATATTCACGTACAATATAGTTCAGGTGGATATCCACTAGCCATTAATCCATCGCATAAATGTATAGCTTCAGGAATTATGTTTGATTGACTTTTATCTTCTGATAAATTAATAAAAAATTGGAATATAGTTGAGATAAATTTTTTTGGATTTCTATAATTTAAATTATATAATTATAATACTTAGTTAATCATTGAAACTAATAATATAATGATAAATTAAAAATATTACCTAAATAAACCATTTTCAAGGTAATCAAATTGACTAAAAACAAAATTTAAAAACTCATGTTTTGGATCGATCACATTTAAGTTGACTTTGCTTTGAAGTAATACTGTAAGTAAATCTAATATTGAAGATTGTAATTCTACATCTCCAGTAGTTACATATTCCTAAAATATTGTTATGATTTATTAATATAGATAAAAAAAAAAAAAAAAAAAATGAAAGTGAATATTATTAAGTTAATGAAAAGGTTTTCAATTGTATTAGAAATTAACCATATCTTTAAAAATATAAATTATAGTATAAATAATAATAATAATGTAATGGAACATAAGATTTTTCTTTACTTCATAAACAATAATTAAATGTTGACAAATATAAGCAAAAATATATATAGTTCACCTTTAAGCACTTGATAGTCAATGGTCGGAAACATTTTAGGTTTGTAGAAAAATCTAAATTTTCAGAACTAGCACAATATAGTTTTCCGCTCATTGTCGTTCTGCGATCTCTTTCATTTTCCCAATGTTTGTTTACATGTTGAGTTACTTTAATTTTTGTATCGATAAAATTTGATAAGCATTCATAAGGTGTTTGTAATGCTTGAGTATACATGCACAGTGTTTGTGAATCATTTTTAATGAACATTGAATCATTTTTATTAAATATTTGTTGATTTGATGATACATTATACTTTGATGTCAAACACTTAAACAACTGAAAATGAAGATGTTTAAATGTTTAATAATCATTAATCAACAATATGTTAATATAATTATTAGAATTCATACTTCAGCCAATACTCTGGAACTATAATTAGGTGTTAAATTGAATATTGAAGTTAAACAAAGAAGTATACGATCTACATGTGGTTGGCATTCTGTTGTACTTATGAATGTTAATAATGTCTTTAAAGTATCTAAAACTGATTCGAGAAATCTTATAAATTTTTCATTACTTGTGTTTTCTAAAGATACCTACAAAATATACATAGTATCAATGTTAGTATATTTTTTAATATTTTATTTTTTACTGGATAACTACTTTGTAATTGTTGTATGATGATTTAACTACAGATTGCAATTTATAGTAATAATTACTATGACTTGGTGCATCTCTCAAGTTTTTTTTGTCTTTTTCATTGTCTCCTAAACAGTGTACAAATATTATTTTTATGATAGCACTTTGATTTAATAATGTAATATTAGTATTTTAAAAGCATTACATTTTAACAACAGTTAAACATGCAAATTACCTGATTTTTGTACTGAGGTTGGAATGTGTGTTGGTTCTCTATAGTCTAGTACTACGTTTCGAAAAACATTTAATAACTTAAGAACATGTTTCCATAATTCATTATAATATTTCTTTAGCTAAAATAAAATGTAGGAAACATACAATAAATATTACATTTATTATTTTAATTAATTAGTAAACTAACTTTATTGTCTTCAAACCATCTATTATATTTGCTAAAATCAATTTTATGTTCTTTTGTAGTAATATTTTGTGATGAATGAATTAATTCTGAAAATAATATTATTAATGGTTTAAAAATAATTTTACAGTTTTTAAAATAACGCAAGATCATATTAAATACCTGTAATTAAATTAGAAGATAATTTTAACATCCAGCAATGCATTTCTAAATCAAAAGCAGCGGTTGTTAATGTCATTGTGGAAAGTATTGAAGTGAATAATCCCGAACATGAACTAAAATAGTAATATACAAATATATTTGAAAACTAACAAAAATTAAATGTAAATCTTATAAATGATAATGCTACCTTGTACTTGAATTTGAATTAAATCCTTTAGTTAATGAACACTTCCATATATTTGAATATTCTGGTGATTTGAAAGAATTAGTTAGAGTTGTTAGTGCTTCAATACATCCAGCCTAAAAAAGTAATATACAGCGGTCATAATTTCAAAATATAACTCTATTTAAAAAACTCACAACCACGACAGCTGATTGATTTTTAATAAGATCACTAGTCAACCGGTTTATTATACGAGATAAAGAAGCTTCAATATACATATTGTGGAATTTATCTAAAAATTAAATTAAATATATTAAGAATATTAAAACCAATATCATAATCATAACATAAACATTTTACAATTTTGCAGCTGAAGCATATTGGTACAATACAGACTTGTATTTGAACAAACCCAAGAAGTAATGACATCTTGTTGCATATAATCAATTTTGTAGTAACAATTATGAACAATACTAGTACAAAAATAATAGAAATATGTAAGTTATAATTAATTATAAATAAAAATAATACTTATTGATATAAATTACATTATACAGTTTAAGTTTTACCTTAATAAACATTTGGATGCTGCACGTCTTACACTATATTCATTATCATAAAGATATTTAAAAACTATACGATTCAAAACTCTATCTTGGTACATTGAGCTATTAGTTGCAAAATAAACTGTCATAAAAGACAGATTTTCTATGATTTCTAATAATTTAACCTGTAAAAATAAATACAATTTAGAAAAGTAAAACTTGAATTTAGGAAGTGCCAATATGCTTTGTTTATTTCATCAATCAGCTAACAGTTAAACAATGTGATTAACCCTTAACCCTGTAAAATATAACTGTAAAAATTAAATATCTAAAAAAAATTACCTTTACAAGCCAATAAGAACTCAAACCTGCCAATATTGTTTCAAGTATAGGAATAGCACTAATTGATACATTACTATTTAAAAGAGGCATTAAACATACTGATACAGCTGAGAGTGAATGACATACACATACATAAGAATCATCTTTTAGTCCCTAAAAATAAATAGTGTTTAGTTCCACTGGAGTTCTATGAAACTACATACAAAAATACTTGAGTAATGATATGGATCAGATCTGCAATCACTATATTTGATGAACCAACTTCATTGATTTGTACTTTAAATTCACCAAAATTATTTCTAAGAATTACTTCAATAAATGTGCCAACCAATTTAATTGCCATGCCCCTTAAAAGATGATCTTCATGGCTGGTATAGCTAATAGAAACATCTAGAACTGTTTTTGTCAAATCTAAAATGTATAATAGTAGTAATTACACTGAAATTAATCCCTGAAAAGTTATATTTATTTACCTGACGAGTTGTAGTTGAAGAAAGCTAAATTTGGATCAATCTTCAACATTTCTGTTAAACATCCAAGTGCTGATGATTTAATACCAGTTCTGGTAGATTTACTGGATTCTGGTGCCAAGAAAAGTGTAATAATTTTAACACATAGCACATTTAAAGGAATATCCTCAGAAATTTGGTTTAAAAATTCCAATTCCTATAAAATAAGGATTTTAATTTTTAATAAAATGTATATATTTTTAGATTTTTATTAAATTTAAAATCTTCTGAATAAACATAACATACTAGTTGTAAAACTGATTCAGAAGTTGAATGATAACTATGTTCAGAAGTTATACTTTGCATATCAAATTCAGGAGTGTTTTCATATTCAGAAAAAAATACATTATCCACAATTGAATCAACTTCGCTCAAACTATCATCGCCAAATTCTGAATATAAATTTGTCATAGAATTAGCTGATGATAATGAAGGTCTAGTTGAGTCCATAGATTGTGAAATTGACCTTGGTTCATCTTCAAATCTTGGTAAAGAAAGTTGTACAAATGAAGTTTCTAAACTTTCAGATGAACTATGATGAAATGATTTTTGGAAGCTTTGAGCTAATGTTCTAGGTATTTTTATAGAATTTACTGTAGTCTGCATCTTAACTAAAACAAAAGTAGGTATAATATTTATAAAAAATATACATATTGATAAAGTTTAGCAGCAATAGGCTATAAAAATACTTTCATTACTAATATTCTTGTAAGAAAATGTTTTAAAAAGCTATTTCTGGTTTTAATATTTTAAAAATATTTTCCTATTTGCAATATAGTAATGTTAAAGAACATATTTAATAAGAAATTATAATTGCTTTTTAATAAAAAATTAACCATATTATTGAACTATCTAAAAAAAAAAAATAATTAATTTCTGTATACATGTTTATACATGTTTAATTATAAACAAATTAACTAATAATAAAATATACTGTCTTTAATAAAAATCAGAAAATATTTTTTTACTTAATGCAACTATGATAGTTTTTTTAGACAACACAAATTTTTTTAGCAAGATTACTTTTTTTGAAAAGTTAAGGATAAACACACATATAGCCTATAGAAACATTTAAAATTATTAATCTGGTTGGTATATACATGTGCAGTAAGATATGTATTTTTATAAACAACTTTCTTTTTTCTATAACAGATAACCATAATCGAATAGTTTATTTTTACAAATAATTTTAACCCAGTACTGAGATTGATTGAATAAGATACTTAAAATTAAAATTTAATTACTCTTATACCTTTTTCTTTTAATTAAAAGTTTTAAGCCATTTCACATGATTTTTTTTTCTGTTTTAAAATGTGCTAAATAGTTTTTTAAGTAATGAAATTATAGTAATTATTAAATAATAATAATTCAAACTAGAGATTTTACAAACTGTTAGTTTTTATGAATATTAATTTTAAGAGGTAGAAAAAAACCTAATATATAGTCAAATAAGAATAGCTCTCATTCAATCAGTTTTGATTTTAAAGCTATGATAGTATAGTCCAAATGAAATGACTTAAAAAAAATGTATCCAAATATAGTATAAAAAATAGTAGTTGCTGTTTACAAAAATACAAATCTTAATACGCATTCTCACTTAAAACTTTGAAATGTTTCTATAAATGTGTATTTAAGTAATCTTTGACTTTTCAACAAAGATCCGATTCAATCCAACTATACTCCGGCCCACGAAAGATCAGTACCGCTATTCGACCAAAACTTGTCCGTTTTCATGCATCTCCCATTCAACCACATATCGACAGCGGCACATGGTGAGGGAATTGGTTCCCCACACTGTCTTCTGCATGCATGTGACGGTACTGATCTCTCGTGGGCAGGAGTATAAAAAGTTTAGTGTAACCTAAAAATGATCACACAGTATATTACACAAGATAATTATAATGATTAAACTTAACTAACCAACTTCAGTTTCATAAAGCTTTGATTGACTTAACATTTTTTTTTTTGTAAGCAATTGCAGTGTATCTCTTGAACAAGATAAAAACATTTGAGTTAATGTATCTAATGCACACATTGTTATATTAGAGTCTGGATGCAATATTGTAAAACAGCAAAATCGAAATATCTGTAAAATATTAATATTGTAGTTTAAAATGTATTTAATTTTTCTATAAGTAATTCCATACTTAAAACTAATTAACAAAATAATTTATCTAATACCTGTAAATATATTTTTTGAAGAATTTTTGATTCTAATTTTAATTCGTAAGAGTTGTCACAAATATGATCAGGGTAGAGAATTATATTTTTAACACTATTCAATATCCCAATGATCACACAACTCTCTGCCCATGCACGTTCTGATCCCATTGACTTGTTAATATCTTTAATAATTATAATATTTTATTTTATTATTTGATAAAAACAATAAATATTGATTTAGTATTTACCATGTATTAGAACAGTATTAATGAGCAACATGTGTTTAATAAAAACCATAGGTTTTCTACTGGAAAGACATAATGATTCTATACAAGTAACACTAGATCGTCGTACGATAGAAGAATCTGTAACAAGATTGTTAACAAATGCTTCTAATAACATCTGTAAAACAATGTAATTAATTAATATTAATAATTAATAGTAATACAGTTAACGGACACCTCTAAATAGTGGACGTATCCTAATAATTGACAATTTTTTGAGAATGGGGATATTTTTACTACTTGTTTATAGGAAAAGTTCTATAAACAGAACACTTTTATAGCTAGATTTTGATTATTTTTATCACAATTGTCGAATAAGTGTATGTTATTGTAATCTACATTGCACATAAAAATATTATGAAGATATCCCACAAATATATGTTTTCTCAGCAGTAAAGGTGATAATAAATTGCTCTCATTGAGTTAAGTACATATAAATTGAGTTTACGCATCCATCAAATCCTTGAACAAGCTAAAGTAGCTAATTCTTTTTCTTAAATGTTAGTTTTTTACCTATTTACTATTTCATAATTTAAAAAGTAAAAACAAATATACAATTTTTTTATATATTGTATATTTTTTCATTAATTTCCTCCCCTTTTTCACTTTAAATAGCTGACAAAATTTTGGCGTTTGGTATTTAGAGGTTTCACTATACCTATTGTTTTTAGATGATATAATTTTTATAATTTATTTTTATAACTTACTTTTATATTGCTATCAGACATAATATGTCCTAAGCTTTGCATAATTTTTGGAAAAGTTTGGGCCAATATTTCAGCCACAGGATCTTCTGTTCTCATAGCTATTTTTTTTATGCAAGGTATTAAGAACAAAACAAACTTTTTACGATTAGATGGACTGAAACAGATGTAATTATTATTATATTTAAAGATTTAAAAATCACAACAACTGCAATTTTTATCAGGTTGGCTAATTTTTATAAATTATTTATAGAATTTAAAACTACCTGATTAAATGACATATATTTCCAAATCTGGATAAAGCAGCTCTTAATCGACGGACCGTATCATTTTTCTTTATTTCTTTTAATAATTCAACAAATATTTCAACTTTACGATAATCAATCATGCACTAAAATATGTTAATCAATAATTTATATATAATACAAATTATAATATATATCAATATTGATTAGAATATAATATTAGTAAAATGATATACATACACGAACAACTCTATTTAGATTTTCTTCAGCTACCATTCTTATATTGGCTTCAGAATGATCACACATTTTAAACAAACTGTCCATCGACTTATGTAAAAGTTCAGGGAATGATGAAAAATTCATTACAATTGGTGCACAAATTAAATCGGCAGTAACTCGACAATATTTTTCTTTTTCTCCAGACCTTCAAAAAAAAAATTATTTAAATTTTAATGATTTCTTAAATTCAATGTTAGATACTTACCGTCCAATCAAGTCATTTGACTTGAGACCGTCTAGAGCTTTTGAAAGTTTATCAATGATTGACATTATTGAAAAGGTAAAAACAAAGGTTTTCCAAAGTAAATAATTGTCAATAAGTTAAGTCATTTCCTAAGACACTAAAAAATGTTTAAGATTATTTGGGTCCATACAATCATATTGTAAGATGACTTGATGAAAAGGATTTTTATAACAAAAAAACTCATATAAAATTTGAAGCAATTTTTAAGAATAAATTAGTAAGTTCCTGTGCTGACAATAACAATAAGCTAATTTTTATTTTTAATAAAAAATTCAAACGTAAACAATTGATAAGAATTATATTGCTAAATTGATACTAGTTATGTGATAAGAAAAAATGATATTTAAATAATTCAATTGATATCTATATCGCATTATCGGTATAATAATAAATAATAATGACAATACAATATAATTTCATTACATTACTCATTACTTCATTAGTCTATACCGTCAATGGTCTATGAGATGCTGTATATTATAATTCAAATTTCTTTATAAGTCTATATATATGGCTGAATTTGTATTGTATATTGAACAAATATGCATTAAAACCAACAAAATGACTCAATTATGCTAAAAAATGGAAAACAAAAGTTTCAGCTTTAAAGCACCCGTTATTTGAAACGAATAATATGCCTACATGGAAAGCATTTTCTAAGATCAACCAAAAAAAAAAAATTCACTTATGCATTGGAATCTGATGACTAATGCTGCTTATGGATAAGGAATTAATAAAATATGATAATCATCATATTATGATCAAGTATTTAAAAAATTTTAACATGACGTGTATAAAAATGATAATATTAACATTTGGTAAAAATTTCAATAGCCTATTTTTTTTTTTTTTTTATAAATTGCAACAAAAAAAAAATAACACAATTAACTTTGTAAAAAACTGGTTCTGTTGAAAAATTCTCGTTTTTTCATAATTTTAATTTTGTTTTTTAATTATTAAAATTATTAGGTACTGGGAATGGTTTTCTTTAAATCTCCCAAAAGTGCTTACTATAGTTTCACCTTATTCATACCTAGGGAAAAGATGTAGAAGTTCAAAACGAAGATTTTTTTCTACTAGGTACATAAAAAGTGTCTTTAGACATAAAAAAACACACACATTGTCATGTTAACACATTTCTCTCTGAATCTAAAATAGGTATATTGACTTTGTAATTATGCAAAAACCTAAATAAAATACCATTCCATGTTTCTTAGTTAAAAAAAAAAATAGTAGAAGTATGCCAGATGGCAGACAATATCTAAAAATTAAGTTGTAGGACACAGTCGTTATCCTGCTGTTTTAAACTTTTGTAATATTTTTGATACATAATAAAAAAATGCTTACAGCTTAAGGATTATTTAAAAATTTAATTATTAAACTTGCCTAAATATATTTATAAGTAATTAAAATTACTTAATTAATTAATTATATAAATTCTAATTATAAATGACTGAGTGGTTCAATGGAATCAATGGATCAAATTATTGTACACAACATGATTTTAACCCTATTTGAGTCTATAGTAAAGGGGTGGGTGGGTCCTCAGGATATATGTTACTTATACCTTTGGAATATTTTCACTTTGCCACGCCACTGGAAACACAGTAAGTTATCTATCTACTATTTATATAGGTACATAATAATCTTTGTCCTATATTAGGTACTTAATGATTAAGTACTGAGTACCATATTTTGTAAATTATCATGCTAATTCCTTGCAAGGAATTTTAAATAGATAGTATAAGTAAATTTTACATTTCATATACTTAGTATATTATACATATAGTATTATTAAAAATGTTTATTTAATATGCTGTAACATTAAATTTAAAAAAAAAGTATAAATCGAATAATGTATAAACATTAAACAGTATAATATACCTACATGAAAACGCTTATAGGTTTAATTTTTAAAACTACCTATATATTTAATAATTAATAAATAATAATTATAACAAAAGTAAAATAATACGGTAAAATAGTTGCTACATATCATATGGATTTTAAAACATCAATTTATCCCGAAAAATCTCCGCATTTAAAACATTTGCAGTCTGCTGGTTCTTTTAGTTTAACTTCCAACGTGGCCAATTTATCACTCGTCAATCTCACGCCATCAGGATCGTAGCAATGTGTAAGAGCAATAATTCTCTCTCTCAAAAATGTTTCACGGCAACAATAACATTCCTGAAATCAAGATGACATATAATATAACAATATAAATACAACAATTAATAATTATAGATTATAAGAGAGGCAGTAACTTTAGATATTTTTATAAAAATTCGATTAGAATAATATATTTATTTTCTATTGTAATTCTAAATAAAATATCTATGTTTAGGTTTTTGATGAAATTTTAAAATTTAGAAATAAACAGAAGGATAGATATAATTGATATAGGTACCTAACATTATAAATCTAATTTACGTTTGACTAAATAACGTATTATTATAAATTGTTCTATCCTGTGCTTCGATCGTTACCTACTATTTAATAGGTAATGAATTAAAATGTAATATTATGTAAACATAATAAATATTATAACTTATAAGAATTTTCATTGTAGTCATATAAAATGTATTCCAGATATTTTGAGATATCTAACTTTAAATATAGGGGGAAACTAGATAACCGTAACCAAGTGAACTTTGTAATTTCGTAAGTTATAGTTAAATACGTGCTAAATTTGAATTTAATAATAAATTACTGCATAGATACTAAAAACAATTTTGAAGAATAATGATTTTTAGGTAGATAGATTACTTAGAATATTTTATGATATGTTTAGTTTGCTAAAATATTAATTTTTTTTAATAGGTAAGTACTATATAGTTTATAAATTCTAAAACGATAAGTTGAATTCATTTTTTCCGAAAACATTGCATTTGAAGATGTTATTGTATAAAATATAATTAATTAGTCATATTTTTACGTAAAAGTTTCAAGTTACCACGCATTATATTTTTAAATTTTAAACTTAGGTGAAATTATAATTATTATTAGTTGAAATATTTGATTTTGTTTAAATTCATACATCACACATGTGTAAGAAATACGAGTAATTATAAATATATATTAATATATATTTCAGATTTAACTTTGGTTTTACTATGAACTACTTGTGACAAACTTTGTATTTGCAGGTTATCAAGCCATATACTAATAACACTATTGTCATTATTATATAATTCATTACCAAAATTCGAATCATTTTTACAGAACAAGGTGAGAAGATACTTCGGATGATGATGAACACACACACACACACACACACACGGACACACGGGCACAAATATATAAATCATAATTGTAAAATCAATACATTAATTGCTCCGTTTAAAATCAAAATTAAAAGCATAAAAATACTAAATATGTATTTTTATATATTATATATATTAAATGTATAAGTAATATATTAACTTTTAGGAATCCACTAGGAGTAATGACACTAGGTTGTACTTGTGAATTACACGCTCCTTCACATTTGTTCACTGCTATGTCACCATTACATGTCCTTTGAAGCCGCCCAAGCTCATCAAATTCCTCTAAATGTGATAATCAACATTAAAGTGTTATTATAAAATATATTGTTATAAACATTATGTTTAATTAGTTTAAAATAAAATATTAAATTATACCTTTAATGATATGCAATTCAGAAGGCAAAGTTTCACATTCTTCTGGGTTATCTTCTGCAAGTACGTTATGTACGAAAAAAATTGCGATAGAGATGATAAACAATTGAGTCGTGTACATAATTGCTAATAAGTATTTTGTTAAAAATTAAAATATGATAAATGACAAAATGTGTTCTACACAGCAGTATAAGTAAATAGCTACTTACACAAAATAACTGCCAATACAGATTATTGAAGTAATCCAGATCAGTGACTGATCAGTTAACAGTGACTGTTAACGTTCACGACAAAACTGTTTATGACTTTCAAAATGTATATTAAAGCTTTCACTTTCAACAAACATAAGTGTTATTGGACTGAGAGGGTGGTTTACTTATCCGCAGGGGGTCTTGTAGTATAAAATTGTTTGTGTTAAATATACCACTAACAGATTTTATTTATAAAAGTAAATATAATTTACTAACAGAGTAAAAAAAATATTGTTAATTATTTTTCGAACTATAAATAAAAAATATTCTAAGTAAGTAAATAAATAAAATTTCAATTTGCATAATAATTAATAACTATCAATATAATACGTATAATGACATAATGTAATAATTACTAGCCCTCCTCCTCCTATGAGCAATAGAATCCACATATTATCATCTTTGTTATATATAGCTATAACTACAAATTAATTTGTATTGATGAATATTGAATTGTATTTCACTATAAAACTAATACATATAAAAAAACAAATAAAGCTTGAAATGTTAAACTATAAGCTATAAGGGTAACAGATATATAATAACACATGCAATCTAAATCTAAGACATTATTATTAGGAAAAGTTTAATTTTGTGAAGTATAAAAATGTACTATAATAACTCGTATTACTAGCTATATTCATTATTTTATATGGGTATGCTATAAAGTATAAGTATATCAAGCTTACTATGCTTATCTTTGAAAATGCTTTTAATATTTAAATTGATTTTAGATTCTGAGTGGATCAATATGACAATGTAAATGTATTGGTTAATGGTTTTAAATGCTGTACTATTCAAATTTTATGGAGGATAGATTTTGATAGCAAATTATATTGGTTCTTTAGAAGAGTTAATGTAATAATAATTGAGATTAAAAAAAAAAGAAAAAGGTAAATAGGAATGAAACGAATACTCAATATTAGTTTTCAAAAAAAAAATAAATATATTTTGTTGTACCTAATTTAAGAAAAACCTTTAATTACGTAACATTTTACATCAGTGGTTTCCATATTGTGCTCCAGAGAGCCATTGGTGCTCCGCAATGGCTTACCAAGGGCTCCGTTCGTAACACCACAACAATTTTTAAAATTGTACGTTATTGTATTGAAAATGCATATATATTTTATGTAGACTTGAATGCCATAATTCATCGATATGTATAGTATTATAGTGCATAAAATCCCGATACGAATATTATATACAATTATCTAATTTTAGACGTTAAATATTTCTTCGCGGCTCCACGAGAAACTTTCCCTTAAAAAAAGGCTCCGAGGTTGAGAAAATTTGGGAACCGCTGTTTTACATTAACAAAATATTTTAATGTTTATAAAATATATAAGGCAGTGGTTTTCAATTTAATAATAATAATAAATATAATTTCTTACATATTATATCTAATATCTAAATATTGTTATTAATTTTTGAGTTAATAGTCATTAGTCAATACTATCTTACTGTAAAACAGTGCGAATAGGTTCATAATAGGTATAAATAGATAACGATAAATTAGATAATTTAGATTAATTTAAATTAAAATGCCACTGCATGTAGTAAAATTCGTTATATACGTAAAAGTTTTAAGTACTAACGGATAATTGTTTTTGAATTCAAACAAAATAATTATTCATCTATAAAGTACGCAATATATATAGTATATTTTTTAGATTTTTTAATTCTAGTAAGAATTACTTATGTATTATGAAGAATCCTATATTAAATTCGTAATCTTTTGATATAAAAATTGAACATTTTATAGAATTTCATCTTAAAAATACTTGTGAATTTTCGCGATTTTCTACAAATGTAATTTAAAAAGAGTGATCAAGTGAATAACGCTCTGTTGTATATGAAGGTCACTATAATTGATGTTTTAATTTGAATCCAATGATAGGTATCATTGTATATGAAAAACGATTCTGAACGGAGATGATTTGCCAGCCTAGGATATAATTTCCAGTGGTTGGTGAAAAGATGGTTTATGTTTTAATGGCCTGAATACACTAAAATTTAAGTTCTTTCATAATATTATTGTTAGCCAAACTTATTGGAAATCTTGTATTAAATTTTCAACTTAACTATTTATGCAACATTTTTTATGAATTGTACCTATAAAATAATTTGCAAGTATTCATGATTTTAACGAATTTTTGTCAATACCTATTTGAATTTCAAATGCTAATAAAAAAAAATTGTGCCTATGTATTCTTATAATTTTTGAATCACTATAAAACTTATGAGGAACTTTTTATTAAATTTTCAAGTATTTTGACTCAGCCAAAAAATTTTTATTAATATTTATAAAAAAAAAAGCTAAACAAAAACTAATATTTCAAATGCCTAAAAATAGCATTGAAATTAGCGAAATATTTTGAAAATTAAATCATGTAAAAAAATGCAAATCTAAGTGACTGCAGTCATAGTGAAATTTTCAAGTAACTACGACGCATACTTTTTGAATAATAACAAATATTTTAAATCGTTTGAGGATAAATCGTTATCGTTACGCAATTTCGTAACAATTTAAAATTCAAATGCACATAACATTTTTCCTAAAATGACGTTTCAAGTTTTGAAGGCAATTTGAAAGAAAACTTATGGACAACAGATAAATAAAATAAAATAAGATGAAGACTATAGACAGAAGAAACTTGATGGAAAAAGCTTAGTTTCATCTTTATATTACAAGTATAAAAAAAGGCGAGTAAGCTAAGTATTATATAATTTTACTATGGGTATATTTTTTTTTTTAGTCATATAAAACATAAATATCATAATATGAAAAACAATTTTTTGGACAATGTACGTAAAATACGTATTTTTTTTTTTTTTTTTTTATCATAATTTATTTATTTATTATCATAACGAAGAAATCACATAGGTACAGTGTAACAATATAACAATAAATTATTAATTTATCTACCTCATTAAGCAATGCTTGTGGCGAGGTAGATGAGTTGATAGTGTACAATATAATATATAAAAAGAAAAAACAAAGAAAGATAAAATATGATTAAATTAACAAAGAAGAACTAAATTTGTGTTTACCAACAAAATAAATATTTAAATTCTAGATAATAATAAATAAAGTTCAAGAAATAAGTAATTAACAATAGTTTTTTTATTAGTTATAAAATTATTTTTATTTTCATTACTAGAAATAATTATTTTTAGGTACAGTGGCAATGAATTAAAATTTATTGGACTTAAATAGTCCACAAACTTTTTCCCAAAACTCTTATTAGTGTAGTTTACTTGCATTTCATATGACTTATTTTCTCTTCTGTTATTTTTTCGGAAACCAAAGTTATCAATTTGGAACATAATAGAGAACTGCTTGTATAAATATCTGACCGGTAGAACTTTAAAAACTTTATAATTAGGTAGTAGTAGACAAACCATATAATTCCTTTTTATTCAGACAAATTCTTATGGCAAGATTCTGTAGAATCTCAAGAGGCCTGATTGCATTGTCAGTACAACCACCCCAAACTAGTAAACCATGTCGGAAAATTGATTTGTATAGTGAATTATATACAATACGCAAAATTTCTGTTGGTAAAAGTTTGTTCAGTTTAAATAGTTTGGAAATAATAGATCTTAAACTCATAACTAAATACTCGACATGTAACTTCTAACGGAGATTACAGTCATTAATGAGACTTAAATATTTTACTCGAGTGACCTTTATTAATTTTTGGCAGTTGCATAAGTTTAAATTTAAATCGTTAGTATCACAAGAGTGTATACAGATGTGATTGAACGGAATAGCTGAGTTATAAATCGAAAAGGCAACAAATACACTTTTATTTATATATTCAAAGTGAGTTTGATATTATTCAATTCTTTAAATATGTTATTTACTCCTATGGTTGTTTTGTGATGAACATTGTTCCAGGTGTTGCTGGATAATAGAAGGCAGGTGTCATCAGCATAAGTGGTAATTAGACCATCAATACTTAAGTTACAGATGGTGTTTATGTATAAGATGAACAAAACAGGACCTAAAACACTACCCTGGTCCCTGGGGCACTCCGTATTTGATAATTCCCTCATTTCTTAAGACGCCATTAATCGATACCACTTTCTTTCTATTCATTAAATAACTTTCAAACCACATAAGGCTATCTTTTGTTATTCTGAAACTGGGTAAGATTTTTATTAGTTCTGCATAGTTTACCGTGTCGAAAGCTTTTGCCAAATCTAAGAAGACTGCTATTATTTTTTTATTTTGGTATAATGTATACTTATATACATTTATTTATAATTATAATATTATGTCTGATTTTTATGTGTTTTTTTTTTATTATTTACTTTTTTAGTACTCTGAAATAATTTTTAGTAATTTTAAAGAAATGTAACTATTGAATGAACTTCGAACTTGATTTATCAATGATTGAAAATAAAATATGTTAATAGATAAAAAAAAACTGTTTACTAGTTATTTTAAAGTGGTGCAAATTACGATTTTTGAAGGTATTGTTCAGATTACTATGTTTTTTTATTTAGTTTATGTGGCACAAACTACATTTATAATTATTTTTCGGGTTAAAACTAAAATTCAACATATTTATGCGTTAATTTATTTAATAATCATTGTTTATATCCACAAATTGTTTTCTATATCTGTACAATACTTAAATAGTGTACAGTACACTGTATCTATTGTAGCATATAGTTTAGTAATATTTACATTATAGCCATTTTTCAAATAATTTACCCTTAAAAAAACTTTTAGGTATTAATTTTCGTATATTTATAGTATTTTACAGAACCCTTTCAATTTTGACGCCAGAAAACCTTCTAGATTTAAATGATTCTACATGTACGTGTTTTTCGAAAACTTACAGCCGACTGAGCCTTCTAATTCATAAACCATGTTTACTCCCCAGGAGTCTCATTTCCGTTAATAAATCATAAATGTCGGAAGTCTGAGCCCTTCAAAGTAGCCTGCCACTAGCAAGATTATTCACAGTATGATCTTTGAGTCGTAATGTCTACCATCAACCAGGATTTTTTCAGTAAGTATAACTATAAATAATTTTAAGTCTTCCTAAGTAAAATGTAATAAGTAATAACGCTTAAACGTTAGAAAAATTTAATCGCTTTGGTTATCGTTAAATATACAAATGTACATAATATATGAAACACAAAACACAAATATGAATAAACTTTTTAATTGGTATTTTATATTATTCTAGTACTAATTTATAAATTATTTTAATGACATTTTAGAATATCTGATAGTATTGGCTATGTGCAACATGGCCTTTGCTAATAATAACGGTAACGGGGTGGTCGTAACCGCTAGGTCTAGCGACGACTGCCAAGTAACACCTGTCATCCATGTCTTACAGTACCCAGGATGTGTACCTAAGCCAATACCGTCGTTTGCATGTACAGGACGCTGCAGCAGCTATTTACAAGTATATATAAGCGTTCAAAACGAAAACCTTTCCAAATAATAATGATACCTATGCAAATATACAATGATGTTTTGTTTTTTCAACAAGGTTTCTGGGTCTAAAATATGGCAAATGGAAAGGTCTTGCATGTGCTGTCAAGAGAGTGGTGAACGAGAAGCTTCGGTATCACTCTTTTGTCCAAAAGCCAAACAAGGCGAGAAAAAATTTAGGAAGGTATGTTCATAACTTTATACACTTATCAGTTAAATAAATATGTTCAGTAAATAACGTGAGGGGAGGGGTGTTAAGGTCTGAATAATAAATTAATGGGAGCCTGTTGGTTGATAGTAAGAAAAATAAAAACAATTAAATAAGGGACGAATGACTTTCTTATACTTGTTATCTATTTTAATCTGATAAATACAATTACAACAACTGTATACATGCACTTATTTTTATCTTGCAATCTGAGTGGAAGTAAAATAATATATTTATACATAGTATATACCTATTATACCTATATTATTTCCACTATATATATATATATATATATATATTATATACCTATATAGGAGAATAAATTGTAAATACCTTTGTTATATTGAAACTATTCTATGTAAACCATGACTATAAATTTATAGTTGAATATTTTTTATACAAGAGGTAGAAGATAACAATTACCCATTTATTTAAGTTCTTGCGCGAATAAAAAACCTTTAATCGCTCTTTTTTTTTACGTCCAAAAATATATTTTACACAAAAGTGACAACATTTTAATTTTAAAATAAATTTCCTGACCACTTAAATACAGTTGGTACCTATGGTAAAAATTTGTTTATTTTTGTATTACATAAAAAAATTCATTAATCCAATTCTTGGCAATCAACAGACAACAATTGTAGGTACCTAAATCTAATTACAGAATTCAACAAAATAGCTTGTCCTTTACGATATTGATTGTTGATATGTGTATTTAATATTTATTTATGAGATCAACGCGAAAATGCAATTAAAAGTTGTACTGTAATTTTATGGATTTCATACGATTATAACAAAAACTATTTTTTTTCTGAGGACCATAGATTTCTTTATTAAATAATAATTAATAAGTTAGAAACATATTTTGTGATATAGTAATAATTATATTAGTATGGCAATAATATAATATATTTATAAAACCATTATATTATATTCGATTGTAGGTAACTACAAAAGCTCCATTGGAATGCATGTGTCGCCCTTGCACGGGTATTGAAGAAAGTGCGGTAATTCCTCAAGAAATGTCCAACTATGCCGCTGATGAGCCAGCAATCAATGGTCATTTTTCTAAATCTATTTAAATTATTAATCAATAAATAAAGAAAGTGTTTATATTACTTTCATTTTTATACAGTTTCCAAATTCTTTATCTACTACCCTCTTCGTATCTATAATTATTAATGTAATATTTTATATAGTCGTATAATAATATATAATATAATCGTAATATTATTGTAGTTAGTTAAACAATAATCTCTTATACAGTTATACCATATATGATATATATATATATTATATATATAACAGTACTATACATAAATGCGTATGTCAGTTGCACTAAAATTATAAATAAATGTATTGTTTATTTGAAATACATACTATATAGGTATATTGTTATTTGTTTTGAGTGAAATCATAAAAGAAATATTTATTCAGTTGTCTATAAAAACATTATTGGTTGTGTTGAGGTAAACTGTATAAGTATTACTAGTATTAAGTATTAAGTATAAATATATACCTAATAGACAATAGCACAATATTCAATTATTGTGACATTTAACATAATTTTACATAGGTTACATAAATATTATTACTTTAAGTTTTAACGTTATTTTGTTTTTTAGTTTAGGTACCTACCAACGTTATGTTGTAATGATATATTATATTTTACTCTAATACATTAATATAATATACTATATTTTACGCGCCCACGGTAATTTGGGGCCTTTGGTTATAGGGTTATATTTGGAATAACAATATTTTAGGGGCCCATTTTTAATTTTTGCGGAGGCCCCACATTTTTTTGTTACGCCACTGATTTTACGTTATACACGGATATACCAATTTCATGTTTATCATTACATTATTTTTTTTAAATTTAAAAACCATTAATATTTATTGAGCCAAAATTTTGCAGCACTAGTTCCACACGGCCAGGCTTAATTCTTATAGTCGTATAAGTTATATATGTACGTACTACTTATTACGGTCTATACGTATAGATCCCAAAACTAAATATGCCACTGAAAATAGACTCCATGCTGCAATTTACCATACTTTTCAGACAGTTGAGGAAATATGCCAATTTATCCAATATAAATTTATGTAACACTATAAAAACATTGGTTTATGTATTTATTAATTATTATATTCAAATTATTTAATGTATAATACACGGTAATATAATATAAACTTAGGCGTAATTGAATTGCCTGTGTAGTTGCAGTGGGAATAATAATATAAAAATTTGACTAAATGGTATAACTTATTGTTGTAGGTATTATACAAACAATAAACAATATTTTGTCATGGTACATATCATTTTTCACTTACATTACTTTCTTCAGCTATTAAAGAAAAAAAAAGAATCGTACTTATTCTTATATGAATAATATATTATATTTTTAATAAATGTTTTAGCAAAAAGTAGAAACGTATATTATATTGTTTTTACTGTTTTACCAGCGGGAAAAATTAACTTATTTGATTTCTACGTCATATAATCTACTCATTTTAGATTTCTAAACAAAAAATTTAGAGTTTTAGATACCATCAGTGGTGTAGCCAGGGGGGTTTGGGTGTTCAATCCCTCCCCCCCTTGGCTTACAAAAAATTGTTGTTATAATGTATATAAAGTTATAGTTTTGTAAACTGTTATATACTTATGTATGAAATGTATTATTCAATTAGCGTACAACTCAGCACATTTTACCGCTCCTGGACAATATATTTTAGAGGTGAGCAAAAAAAAAGGTCATTAACCCCTCCCCTCGGATAATTCCTGGCTACGCCACTGGATACCATAATGTATCCCCGTTATTGTGTCAGAACTAAAATACATAAACATAATAAATATTACATATTTACATATTATGAGTATTTATAATAGATTCATATTTCATACAATCCAATATTAAAAAATAGTTATCAAAGTAAAAAAGTTAAGCTATAATTTTTTTTTGAAATTTAAATGGAATAATTAAAGTATACTCTGTTTTATTGAAATACGTTTAGAAACTGATAATTTAAGACGCTTACAGAGTGAGATTTCCTAACTTTTTTGAATTAATTTACATAATTATTTTTATTATTTGAATTAAAGTAATTAAATTGTTATTTCGATACGAAAACTATAAACATTTATTTATTGTCGCTATTGCAGCCAGCTATAGTAAAACTATATACGTATAGTGTTTAAATACATAAAATTCGTTTCTGTGATACAGTTATTTATTATTACAGTGTCATAGTTACGAAGAATTCTTCGAATAAAGAATAACATATTCTGCTCTAAAAGTATTAAACGTTCATAAACCTACCTACCGTAAAAGTGTATTGACGTATATTATTAATTATAATATTTTCGTATCAACCACGAAAATTATTATTAAGTTTGATGTAAAAATTCAATCACAGTCTTCTTTTGCGGCCTGCAGTTCAATGCCTAACATTGCAGTGATATTGTCTGGCGCAAATGATGATGTATTGGAAATACAATCATTGACTTCTGCATCGATGAAACAAACTTCCGATGGACCGGTAGTACCGGAAGTGGCAAGGGACGAATTCGCCGGTCCGCCGAAAAGATTGTGGTGCTCGATGCCAAATATTTATATGGAATTTGACGCAAACAATACGACTAAATCTCATTGGATTCCGATGATGCAAGTTTTGACCAACGCTGAAAATGGATCAATAAAACTGACATTAGATGATCCATGATAACCGACCTTAGTACTGTCGCTGATGAGCTTACGGCAGTGATATCTGGTGCGAATGAAGTATTGGAAATAAAATCCTCGACTTCTGCACCGATGCAAAAAATTTCCGGAGGACCAGTAGAACCGGAAATGACGAGGGAAAAATTCGCTGGTCCGCCGAAAAAATTGTGGTGTTCGATGCCGACCATTCACTTATAGAGTTCGACGCAAACAATACGACTAAATCTAAATGCATTTCGATGATGCAAGTTTTGACAAACGCTGAAAATGGATTAGGCGGGTTTCCACTACATACGTGTACGTGTACATGCATAGAAAATTTTTTTCTGTGATTGGTTGGTATACATGGTAAACTTTTGGTATACCAGAAAGTTTATACGTTCCAACCAATCACAGAAAAGTATTTTTATGCACGTACACGTACATGTATGTAGTGGAAACCCGCCTTAAAACCGGCATTAGATGCGATAACTGACCTCGGTACTGCCGCTGATGAGCTCACGGCAACCAAGGTTGAAAAAGCACCCCGCTACCGTTCGTTATGGAAACGAACGAAAAAATTTGTCCGTCGTATGTTTTGTTCTGCTTGACACAATAGGAATTAAAATATAATTTATAATTTCCTATCATATGCTTGCACGTTAATTAAAGTGAAAAGCGATTACTTGATTTCAACGTCTTCAACATTAAACTTAATATAATAGGCATTATAATGGTTATTAATTTATTATGAAAATTGTATTGATTTAAAGATTTACTCAATAAATGGTTTTGTTATGTTACTTAATTGATTTGTATTTTATTTATTATTATGTATTAATTAATAAATAAGGTCAACACGCATTTGTAAAAATGTTGACTTTATATTATTATAGGTACCTATGAACTATAAAGGTTTTTTTAACCGATATAAAAAAAACCTGTAAGAACCTCTTTTAATATATTGAATATATTTTAAGTTTTTTGACAAATTACTTTTATTCTAGCCTTAACAGTTAACACATGGACTTACTACACATATCGGAGAATGAATCACACAAATACTTTAAAATACGCAGGTACCGAATACAAACTAAATTATTTTTCAATTATTATAATTCGCATTAAATTTGAATAAAAAATACATTTTTATTCTATGTAGGTAACCTATACTCCGTAAGTAAATGCTTTTTAAATAGGTAGGTACCTTTAGATACCTAATAGTTAATACTCAATACCCGAATTTCAGATTTAAATAATTGCCAAAGTGCTAGAAACATTTAAAAGTGTATTAATAGTATTAATATCGGCTTTTAATAGATTAAGTAGGTAACTATTTAATTTTGAAAAGGAACCCGATACCTACAAAGTGGATTATGTGGGTGAGAGTATGAGACAAATACATTCATCGTTCCGCTCAGAATATTAATAGGTAGGTACATAAAATTAATCAGTTACTTAAGTCCTAAAAGAGAATATTTTCTGTGCATTGCAGGCCAGATAGATTTTTTAATAATTACATTTTTAAATAAGTTATTAATGGTTAAAAATAATCGGAATTATTTTAAATTAAAACATAATTGATTATAAAAATGTAAATATTAAAAATCTATCCGGTCTAATGCACAACTGCACAAGATACTTTCTTTTTTATAAAATAATAAAATATATATCATTGGGGCCTTGCAACTTCGCCTAAAACTAAATTAGAGTCGTTATCGCGAAAATACAGAGTATCTTTGTTCCTAAATAATGTTCCTATACCTATAATATTATTATTATGTGGGAGCAGTGCTTGACTTGGGCGGGAACGCATGGGAACTCAGCTCCTATGCTCCAGCTTTTGATTTTAATTAGCGTTTCCATACTACATTTTCCTAAAAGAACGCACGGATACGCACTACATAATATAAAATATAAATGAAAATGAACATTCATACGGTTTTATATGAATATTCTTATCTAATTTAATATGCGAATTCAATTTTTACCAAAAATTAAGATACATAGGAGATATTTTTTTTCGATTAATAAGTACATAATCTATAAAATTAGTTATTATTGTATTTGGATCTTGATTTGTACACATTGAAATTTGTCATTTTTTTTTTTTGCAACATTATCTGACCAGTCCAAATTATCAAAGTTATTTGTTAAAAATATAAAATTGCATCTTGTAAAAATATTTATAAAATTATACATTTATAATAAAGGTTTTTGTTGTTAACTTATAATTAATATACTATTATAAAGTTATTACTATTTATTTGGTATTAAAAATGTATTAGGTAGGTAGGTACCATCTGTATAATATATATTCGTTTTATTGATATTATATTGTATTTTGTTATGTACTTATACGTTTTTTTAATTGAATTTCCTACCTATAGGCTATAATAGTTTTTTTTATTTAACATAACTATGACAAAGTTAAAAATTTCAAGTGACTAAAGTCTAAAAGTGTTAACATATTGACACTTAGTCAAAAATAATATATATTAGGAGTTATTTATTTTAAAATATGATGGTAGTAATTAGGGGGTTGTGGGGGCGGGCCCAGCACGGGTTAGCGTTAAATAAATGTTCAGTTGGAACGCTGTTTTTTAAATTTATATTTGGGTTACTAGTTTCTATTCTTTTAATTTACCAATTCGAGCACCGTGTGGGAGATTATTGATTAATAGAGGAAATAAATGTTGGTATGGCGGTCCCAATTCGCCCCATAATATAAATCTTTAATCCTGATTATAACCTAATATTATACTGATAAGAGTATGACGGTTACCGGTGATAATGTAGATTTGATAATGTTGACAAAATATGACAAGTAGTATAATAGGAAACAGGATTGGATATACTATATAGTATATTATACACTGGAGTACTGGACAGGATTACAGGACTTACTTATATAGTATTAAGTCTATAACGTTTCAGTTGTTTTATATTTTTGCTTTTCTAAAAAAATATTTTTTTCTTGCAATAATTTATATAAATTAACAAAAATACTACAATTTTTAAACATGGTTGATAGTAAATATTACACTACAATTTTATCTCAAACATTTTCTCCTTGCGGTAACTATTTGATTACCGGTAATAATTATGGAATATTAACAGTCTACAAGTAAGTTAAATAACTAAATTATTAAATGATATTTTTTAAAACAAGGGCGTTTATTAATATTTTAATTTTTAATTTCTAGTTTAAAAAGTGAATTGCAGTCGGGAGTTGACTTCAAAGATCAAAATTTATCAGCTAGGGGTCGATCCTATGAATTCGAGATGATACGTAAAATGCAAATAAACAGCATGGAATCTGGTGAAAAATTTTTGATAATTGGTGGTGTTGGTCTTATTGTTGGAGTGGATTGGGAAACTATCATTGATAGTAATTTTGGTGAAAACTCAAAAATTGAACCTCTCAGTATTAGTTGGAGTATTAATATTCCATCACCCAAGTAATATTATATTTTAAATAATATTTAGTTCTGTTTATATTGTAGCTTATTTACATTTTAGGACTGTGCATACTGTACGCTATTACAGTGTTATAAGATTTGTTTTTCACTATTCAAATATAATAATTTTGGTTATTGTTTATATGTTTTTAGGGATTCAATGTTAGCAATAGATGTAAACTGTTTAATATTAAACAAAGATGATAATGTCTTATATGCAGGTTGTGGTGACAATACTGTTTATGCATTTAATTTAGAATGTGGTGATGTTACGCAAAAATTTGAAGGGCATAGTGATTTTATTCATTCTATTGATAAATTGTAATACTTGATTATTATATTATTTTATTTTATGTATGCGATTTATAATTATAACTTATAATTCTAGAGATGATACAATCGTCTCAGCTAGTGAAGATGGATCTGTCTTGTTTTGGGATGTTCGCTGTAAAGAATATTTATCAAAAATCATTCCCAGCAATAATACAGAAATTAAACGTCCTAATCTTGGAAATTGGGTTGGATCTGTTACAATCACTAATGATTGGATGGTAAAATATCAGTATTTATAATTATAATTTATTTTTATTTCCCACAACTTAATTTGTATTTAATCAGTTATGTGGTGGAGGAACTAAACTGTCATTATGGAATCGATCAATGGCTGCTCCTATGACAGTATACAATTGTATTGAAGATTCCGGAATACATGTTACCAAACTTATGGATGAAACATTATACGCTGGAGGATGCTCAAAATATTTTTATCAGTTATCATTTACTGATGAAATTTTGTGTAAAATCGAAACTAGCCCAGTGACTGTTTTCAGTTGTGTTAACCAAGAAAATCCATTCAAAGTGAGTTTATTTTAAAATAGTTATTTTTTTTATCAGGGCTTGGAACATTACAATTGAGAGAATATGTTTAATTATTTAATTAATTTAATCAATTGCTATTAAGTACATTTTTATGAAAAAAAAAAAAACCGGTGAGAATATTATCAGTTAGCATTTCAACATCATGCATAATAGTATAAATCAAATATCAATAAGTAACAAATATAATATTGAAATAATGAAATGCTATACTTTTATTGATAAATCTTGATAAATAATTTTATTAATATTTTTTATTTGAATCTATCAGAGTTAATACTAATAATGCATACTCAAATCATTTGTAAAATTCTTATAATTTTGTTACAAAATAAATAAATATTAAATTTAAATGTATATTATGTAGGTACTATTTGAATTCTAAAAATGTACTTACATTTCTTAATTTATTCATATTTTATTATCAACTTATATAATAAAACTTGTATTTTTTTTTTCTTTGTTTCAGGTAACGTGTCTTGCAGGTTCCAGTTATAAAATAGATATTTGTACCAATTTAAATTACAAAATGACTACACTTGGAATCTAAGACAAATATTAGTTTTTATTTCAAAGTACTAAATTCTGAAAAAATACCTAAGGTATAAAAGATTTTTTTCAATATTAAAACAATCATAATATTTAGTATTTACTATTTGCAAACTTTATGTGTCTACTTATTAAATATATGCTCATTTTTGTGAATATATTAATTTATATATATGTGTATGTATAATGTATATATTGCCATATTGGTATGATACATTAAAATGTATTCGTTTTATCATTTAATTTGTACTTTTTTCATTAAAAAAAAAAAAATCAACAATTCATTAAATGTATTTATTTTAACAGTATTAAATAATTAATTATAATGGTGTGTAGGTAATATAATATTTTTACATAAATATTATATTATATTCCTCTACTAAATATTGCACATGAAGTAAAAATTCTGAATAAACATTTATTAAATACAAACAAAATAGGTTTCTATCAAATAAACTGAATTAATAATTAGTTATAACTTATAACTATTTAATTTGTAATGCGTCAAGTACATTTTACGTGTTTTAATTATACAAATTAGTCATGCACATTATACATCATTGTATTACTTAAAATTATAAAAAATATTCAATGATACAGTATAACAGTACTAAATATCATAAAAATTTGAATATTCTAAAATTTGAAAACAATGAATTAACTGAACAATTTTGCAATCATATTTTAATAATAAAATCAATCCAAATATTAGGAAACCTTTGGATGTATGTAAAAAAAAGTTCTAATTAAGATAAATAATTTTCTTTTAATTTATTATAATATGATTGATAAAAAAATCTAAATTATTTTCATTATTTTTACTTAAGGCGCCCGGTGCCAATGCGATTTTGTACACAAAAATACGCTCTACGGAAATAGGGATTCTGTACTGTAGAATCAACCAAATTTAATAATTTTTTTTTAACTAATAGAGAATAATATTCTACAGGCCGCATCGATCTCCGTTTTTCAATATTTTTATCTGAAACTTTATAATCTGTCTTCAAAAATAATACAATTTTAAGCAATTTTGTATAAATTATATTTTACTATTAATTTAAATAAAATAAAAATCGGAGTTCGATGCGGCCTGTAGGAAGTCTTCTTCTTTTAAATAAAAATATATTTACCAAAATCCGACAATTCTACAAGGCCTGAGAATTATTCCCGTGAAGTCATTTTTTTCGATATAATACATCCTACCAACCCCCCTTAAATAGGTATCGGGTAGTAAATTAATGGAAAAGTATTATAACTAAGGTGGTAACTCAAATGCAAAATTTAATTTTCAAATTTTGTAGAATTGCGGAAAATTTAAAAATCTGGCACCGGGCCCCTTAATATTAGAATATTATTGATGGTTTAGAGTTTAAAAGCTTAGATTATAATTAAAACAAAATTGTTTTATAGGTAAATAGCTTATCACACTTTTAATTTCTTAATTATATACTATATTAACAGTTGTGTTCTATATTGTAAATATTAAGAAAAAAAAAAATACAATTCTTATGAAAATTAATATTTACATCATGTAATAATATTTAGGTTTATGTCAATATTTAATTAATTTTGTTATTTAATGACAATAATAATTAATTTATTAAGAGGACGTTGTACCCGCATGTGTTGTCTCCGTCTTACACACATATGACATAACAATTTTCGTTCGCCAGTTTCAAAAGTATGCTGTTAGTTTTAATATTAGAGTGAATTGACCTATTATGTAATTTAAAGGTAAGATGATTATGTAGGGCCCCACATAGCCTTTTGTTGATATTATAATTTTTAAGTAAGTTATGGCCTTTTTGAAACTCTACATTTTAAAATGATCATAAGTTACTTAAAAATAATAATATCAATAAAAGACTACGTGGGGTCCTAGATAATAATCTTACATTTAAATTATATAATAGGTCAATTTGCTCTAATATTAAAACTAACAGCATACTTTTGAAACTTGTGAATAAAATTTTGCTGTCATATGTGTGTAAGACGGAGACAACACATGCCGGTACAACGTCCTCTTAATTGTTAAAAATGTAAATGTTTTCAACAAATTATAGATCAGTAGTGAATAATACCTAGAAGGTATTATATATTCTATTTTTATATTATTTCATTTTTCTATCTGGTAAATAAAAATATGATTAATTATTTTGTTAATGCCTTGTATGATTGTAAGGCATTTCACAAGGATGAAATCATAGAAATTGAATTTATAGATGAAGTTGGTAAATTAAAAAAGAATACTGCAATAATTGTATTTGCCTACTGTTTTGAAATAATTTTAACTGAGTTTTAGCATGCTAAATATCAATTGTTAAACATAGGCATGACCTTCAATGCAACAAAATCCAATCAAAAATATTCATGATTATCCATTTTCTCTACCAAATATTATAAGCACATAACAGGGAACTTGTAAAGATGTGAAGATGCATAGTTAAATACAAATTAATAATAGGTATAAGTCAATTTAGAGCCAATAGGTAAGCAATGACCATTACAGTTTATATTTATTATTTTAAGACTGTAGTTACTACTTACTTGATTCATAGCTATGGTTCATGGATATGCATATTTGTTCTGGTTGATCTATTAGTTATTACTAATTAGTATGAAATATCTATAATATAGTATTTATAAACATTTTTGATTTTAAAGACATAGGCACCTATTATGACTTTGTAGTTTATAGTTTTATTATTTACTTAGTTGGATATTTCACTAGGCATAATTTGGAGGGGGTATGGTGGAGCATAGGCGTATATTAAGGGAGGACTTGGGGGGACTTAAGCTTCCTCAAAAACCATAATCAAGTCACACCAGACGGTTGAAGCTTCTAAAAATATGTGTTTACGTGGATAAGGTTGAGAAAAACATGTTAAACCCCCCACGGATGTGACCAATTATCCGTTTATGGTGTGGAGGGACTTAGCTTTCTTCTTGGATAAATCTGGAATTTTAAGTCACCCGTTATAATTATAAATAGGTACTTTAAGTCCCTAAATGTTGTTATTTATTTTAATGAAAATAGTTTTAATTTTGTTAAAAATAACAGATTTACTATATACTTACGTATTAAATTTAAGGAAAATGTTTAGATAAATAATAAATATTTTATATCGACTCATCGTACTTAAAGACATAAAATGTATGTCATAAATTAATATAGATTTTCTCAAGTCAAAAACTTAAAATTGGGATATGGAAATATTGTGAAGTTGATAAATATTTCTGGCAGGCCAAAATAAAAAATTATTTAAACTAATTGTGAGTTTTCCATAGAGTGGGATCACTGGAATCTGCAAAACCAAAATATGTTTATGATCAATAATTCTATAGACCATAAGTAGTCAATAGGTAATTTAAATTACGATATTCTGAATATAGGTACCATGTAGTACAACACATATTTTTTTTATTTATATAATATTTAATGATTAATGACTACGGACTACGACTGTAATAGTCATATTGAATTAGGTAATGGGCTAAGTAAGTATCTGGAGAGGAAGATTGTATACATTCGACTTTCCGCTAAATATAACTGAGTTAACACTCATAGGCGCAATTTTGATGAAAAAACTAGGGGCGAGAATTCCCTCTATGGCTGTATTTCATTTTTATAATATTATCTTATGTTTATGGATAAATATTAACCTTATGGACCTAACTTGTAACTTGTTACTATTAAAATTTAAGTTAAAATGAAAAAAATTTAGGAGTGCTAAGCATCCCCCAAGTTTCTCCAGTGTTAATGGCACTGTTTAATACTACAGTGTGGTCTTCAAAGAGTGAAGGTTTATTGAAATAGTTTATATAGTATTTTAAATATGTTGTTAGTTTTTATTTTTTTTTTTTTGGTAACTTCAGCATAATCATAAATTGTTTGTTGTTATAAAAGGTCAGCGGTACATACAATATTAAGGTCTAGTTCGATAAAATTGTGTATCCATAACCCCATAAGACATATTTATAAAGGTTAGGTTACGTATAATAAAAATGATTTGTAAAAATTGAATTCAAATAGTTTTAAGTTTTTTGTCCCCTCTCATCCCTACTAATTTTGTCTATTATGGACGGCCTGCACGATTTCTCCCGGGGTCACGCCCATATATAATACACCTATATACGTTAATTATACATAATTATATTAACGCGATTTCAAAAACCTTTGCCAAACTAATACATTACATATATTGTGCGTGTAGGTTCATTTACCCACAAATCATATTCCTACCTATTCAAAGCTTTGTTTACAGTAAAATATATATTATGATATCGTTCGTACGACCACCCTGTATACAATCCGTGCCGATGCGAACTGAATCATTTTACAATAATATAATATAACACGTCGTTATTACTGTTATATAACGTCGTTTACATGTGACACCCGTGCACGTACGACACGTTCCGCACGATGGCCGCGGCCGTGGTCAGAAAGTTCCATCGCGCTCCGTTGGCCACCCCGGGGTACGGCGCGCCGATAAACGCAGCCGCGGCCGCTGCCGCTGTCGCTGACGACGCCAACGGTGCGGCGGCCGACGCCTCCGCAGCCGCTTGGATGTCCGAGTCCGCGGACGCGGACGCCGCAGACGACGGCACGTACACTCTGTGCTCTTGCCGATTGTGGTGCGGTTCCACCGAGTGCAGCCGGTGTTGTTGGTGCTGTTGTTTGTGGTGCTGACCGAACTCGGCGGCGGCGGCGGACGTTTCCGACTGCGGTTCAACCGACTGTTGGCGCAGCTGATCGAGACGCAACTGGTTCTGACGCTTCCACTTCGTTCTATATATATATATATATATATATCAACACACACATACACATACATCGTATAAAGGACGTGAATAATTTTTATTTTAAGTTAACAATAAAGGTGGGCGTTACATTCATCATTTTTATGTGTAAACTGATTTTTTTTTTTTTATCCGTATAAGCGCAAATAACACTGTAACAGGCAATACTATTCTGAGGAGGTGGTATTAAGTCCCCCATATAATATATTAATATTAGATTAAAAGAAAGCTGGGATAGTGATCACCCACCAATTATAGTTAACAATATATAGAATTATTTACATTAAATTTCAATCATAGTATAAATTCAGTATCTATATCTTTTTATATTATTTTAAGTATCTGTTCAAATCAGCCAATTTACTTATTTTTTTTTGTGTATATATGAACACACACTTTTGTCTATACTATGATGTATAGTATTTACGTTTCGATCTTATGACACTATTGTACCAGGGCATTGCCACACTTTTAGGGGTTGAATTTTGAAAAAATTATATTATATATAATATGACTTCATAGAAAGTCAGTGTGTCATGAAACAAAACTACTGACCAAGTTAGTTGGATGACGATAGCAATAATAATTTGATGGCCAACATCGATGTGTCAGTTGTCGGACTAACAACTAAGCTCCTCAGAAAATTACGTACACAAATATGTTTACTTTTGTTGATTGTTTGATTTAGATACACGTAGGTATAAATCATATGGTAACGTGAAAGTAACGTCAATATAATATAGAGACTGTGTGCAAACACAAAAAAAATATTTTGATGAATTATACAAACCTTCGATTTTGGTACCAAGTTTTGACTTGAGTTTCTGACAAATTCAATGCTTCAGCCACGTCGCTGCGATCAGCTACCGACAAATACTTTTGGGAACGAAACTTTCGTTCGAGATAAGCTAGTTGAGCATGAGTGAATGCTGTTCTCCGGCGTCTGACTTTTCGGCCACACGATTTTCCGGTCAGCATGTCTTGGTGTTGTTGGTAGTGGTGGTGGTGGTGTTTTTGCACCAACAATGGTAGTGCGGAAAAGTTACTGACTGTCAGCGTACGGTCATCTATGTCTGCTGTACCTTCGTCGCTGGACATATCTATATCATATTATAATAATAGGTAACAAAATACTTTTTTAAACTTGGGTGTTTATGACAACATATGTATTATGTATTATAGGTAGAGGTACATTTTGATACCTGATGGCCTAATGAGAAAACTACAAAATATTATAGGCCCCTATGAATGATCATTATATATCACATATATTATTATAAGAAACAAAATATTTTTTATTTTTTATGCACTTACAAAACTATTATAATTGTATTGCACAAAAATCAGTGCTCGAAATGGATAATTTTACGAACCGGAACGTTTATAAAATTAATATGCGGATTATAATATTAATTTTTAATTTTAATTATTTTAATTCGTGTTTACTTTACAATACAATATAATTAGTTAAATAGATAATAATAATAAATAATATAAATCGTTTTAAGTTTAAAAAATTTCCAATTTTTAGCAAAACACAGACTAAATTGTGATATTGTCACTTGTCAAGTATTGTCAAACTACAATCAAAATATAATTAGGTAGGTATACACAATGTACACATATATACAGATTACAGATAGTTGATAAATAGAATTCGTTGCAATTTGTGATAGAATACGTTATCGATAGTAAATTTGGATATTTTTACTTTTTATTGCGATTGCGGCTTTAATTGTAGCGTATTCTGTGGGAACTTTTCGATCATTAAATCGTTAACGTTTTTATTGTGAATAATTATAATAATAAAAAAAAATACGATACGCCATACGCGTGATGTCAGATGTCAGGTGAAGCCTCTTGGAGCTCTATAAAAATTGAACTTCTCTGTATATTATATTAATATTATATTTTGTCGAAAGGAAATTTTATAATTTTAATCTTCTAAATTGTGATACTATCGATTTTTACGAAACCGAACTTTTAGATTTTAATTTTAACCACCCGGTACAACGCAAAGTTTATATTACGAACCGGAACGGCGTTCCGGTCCATTTCGAACACTGACAAAAATCATTGTAGTTACTAAAAGTTTAGTAATATAAGTGTAGATTAAGTAGAATTTAAAATAAATGTTATTCTATGTATTAAAAACATATTTTTCTATTTAACATTTTAACAGCATCTGAAAACCCCCACTGCTAGATAGACTAATAAAATGTTATCTGTATGCAAAAATATATTATATTTTTTTCATTATTAAATCGAGCATTTAATCAATATTATCTGTAAAAAAATATATTTATAATAATAGCATTTTTAAAGTTTTAAACAAATTTTCAGACATTTTTTTATTTCATACTCTCAAAATACAGATTTTGATACAGCTGTTCTGAAAATGTATTTTCTATATTGAAGCAATCAGGTCAAAACAAGAAGAATTAAGCTACTGCGTTTAGTGTATCATTAACGTTACATAACATACACCTGTTATTTAAAAATGATTCAATGAAATGAATACAAACAGTGCTTAACCATAATTTATAAATAATATAGTACAATGATGGATGTTGCACACTTAAGATGAAAATTTAAACGGAGATATTGCAAAATGTATTTATAGGTATATAAATTGGTTTTAGCTTAAAATATAATTTTAAATTATTTTTATTTTACTAATAAGTAATAATTTATAATATTAATAATTATGATATGTTATATTATATACATATTATATATTATGTTTTAAGTATAGATAACTCTATAATATGTAGCAATATATTATTATATACCACCTATGTATAAAATGATGTATTATAGTCTATAATAAAATAAAGTAGACAATAATATTATACCATTTATACCGTGATAAATGTCCAATAAATTGCATAGATATATTAAAAATAATATAATAATAATAGTGACTGTTAAATTATGTAAAACGTGTATTAATAATATACTATAATAAATAATTCAGCTATTAAGTACAATTAGAATATAGGTACAATTTATATTGTACAATTTGGACGAACAATCCTACAGGCTAATAGGTACGTGTTAGTAATTATTTGTATTTTTATGAGATTAGAAAACATTGGCAATCGTATATTTAACAATATACCTACCTACCCTATCATTATATGTATGTGGAACCATTAGTTTAAGTCTATTATCGTACTTGTCATGATTTTTGGGGTAAACTTTTATTTATGTATAATTGCGAATATTTATACGCGTAGTACCCTTGTCCTATTTAATGAAACGTATTTCAAATCATCAATCAGAAAAAAAACATGACCAAATCAAACGTGGAGGGGAGTTGTTTTAAGTCTTTTCATACTGCCCAGCATGAGGTATTCGCAGATAAAAGGACGCAATTACTGTCGTGATAATTCAATGGTCCGTCGCATGTGGCGACCCTCTTGAGCACGTCCGATTCTCCAAAACCACTCGTATACTTACACGGGGGTGTACGGGTGTATATCAGACTTTCTCTAACACGACCACCAGACAATTTTAATCTAACAACCGTATAGTAAGCTGTATAGTATCCTAAGCGTTTTATTTAGAGCCCAATTAAAAAAAAAAGTATATTATAATTTATAAACTCGGTTCGTAACTTATATTATTTTTTATAATTGAAAATTCTCGACCATTTGTTTACATTCTAAAACCTACGTTAACGTATTTTATAAAACGATGAACTTTTTATTAAATATAACATCTTCATACTGTACACTTCTATATATTACAACAGCTTATTTATACTTGTTTGAATAAAACATTAAGTCAATTAAGAAATAGTAATAAAAATATAATTATATATTTTTCCATGAAAATTAATAAACTAAATAAATATAATTGCTTAAACCAGAATTAATTATAAATTAATTTTACTATACAATCAATTCATTTGATAAGAAATTCCAAATACTTTATTATGTATTTTTGAATTATATTTGATGAATTTTCGTAATTTATATATTAAACCTATTTTAATATATTCAAGTTCAAAATATGTAAAGTATATACCAACAACGAATGAATCATTATACATTTTAATTGTCTAGAATTGTAAAATATTAGTATTTTAGATCGTACGAATATTAGAAATAGTAGAAATATATATTACCTAGTCATTTTTTAAAAACAAAATCTTATAATATTTATTTTAAATTTCTTTATCTTGAGTCAATGTATGTAATGATTATAAGTACGAATAACTTCTATAGCTCTACTTTACTTTAATGTCAAAAAATCAATAAAATATTCAGATTATAATTCTATCGTTAAGTCTCAAGTACACTCAGCTTATATATTAAATTATTAAAAGCTTATTTTACCTTTTAAAAGTAAAGTATACAGTATTTTAAGTACCAAGAATATGATTTGATATATGTACATATATTTTTTTTTTTTTTTTGAAGTTGTGTTTATTGAAAACGAACTAATTTACACTATTAATATAAACTACATCACCATAAATAAATAATAATACACACACTAACATCACAATTAGTATAAATTTAAAAAGGACCGTGAATTAAATTGAAAAAACATTTTAATGGTCTACTAAAATAAATGGTATGCTAGGAAAGGCAGTGAAATTGAAGAAATCTGATGTACCTAATTTATAATGGTGTTAATATATTGATAGTTTTAGTGGTCATCATCCTGATGGCAGGTGATTAATTTGAAGTATTATAAAAAATAAAAAGAGAGAAAATACATTTGAAATAAGTTGAAATTTGAACAAATTTTCCATTACAAAATATATTTTTAATGTGCATTTTATATCCAATATTATATATAAAAAAGGGAAAATAAGATTTTAAAAATTAAGAACTATTTTTTACAGTAAAATATTAATATAAATGATAATACCGTCAATGAACTTAACTATACTCGCATTAGTTTAATATTGATTTTTTATGTTATATTAGTATTTATTAGCATAAGTTATCAAATCAAATCCTGCTGAATAAACAATAATATTTTAGAATATAGAATAAATAGGTTTTATATAAAATTCGATTATTATTTATGTAATAAAAATTGTATTTTAAATTTTAATATAAACACGAATTAATAAAATTATTGTAAAAATTTGACCAATTATAAAATAAATAATTATTATGTTGCAAAACAACAATTTTTAGTAAATAAATTTTGATACCATAATATAACTTAATTGTAATTAATCATATCAGAGACGGCCTGATCCACTAGGATACTGGAATACTGAAAGGTTCCTAAGGTGGTCTGACATATAATATGGGAATTTTTCATTGTCTAAACGGCTGTATTACATAATTTTTTTTTAAAATAATTAAGTAGTTTTTAATTTCATTATAGGTACTTTAGAAAACACATTAATATGTCTAATACATTTTTCTGGCTTGAAATTTTATCCTCGATTTGGATATCAAAATTAGCTCATATTAAAAGATCATAAGACAAATAAGCAAAGATACCTAAGAATAAAATTTACGATTTTTCGCTACTATTATGAAATAATATAAATATATAAATATATAACTATTAATTATTTATTTACTTATACTTTTAACATGATTAAATCGAGTATAAAAATGAGAACCTAGTCCATTTTTACATTTTTCAGTTAATCATTATTCGAATAAAAATATTAGATACATATATTTATTACTTGTTGTAATTAACTTATTTTGGTAATTTTTTTTATTTGATTACTCATACATATATATTTATTGATTTTTTCTAAATTTTATTGTAGGTAAATGATTATATAGATAGTTACTCTTCTAACCATATTTTAGCTGTTGCTTATTAAAATATATATAGTACATAATATATCACTATTATAGGTGAAAAAAAAAACATTCTTTTTTCAAGTAACAAATAAGACATAGTAAGTCATTTTTGATGAATGTAGAGATCTATGGATGACATTATCTATTTGTTTTAACTTAATTTTGTTATTTAAATTTTATAAAAAAGATCATTATCGTATAGGGCTAGTACTGGCCCACTAAGTTTTAGAATTTTTACTAGCCCAAAACCCATAAGATGTATTAGAATAATCAAGCTTAATATTTAATTTTCCAAAATAAAGTCTAGCCCGCTGAGTTAAACTTATTGGTTCTATCCAAGCCTGTATAATCTACACTGTACATGATTCAAAACATCAATTGGCGTTTGTGCTTCAATAAGTACATTGGGGATGGCCAGCCTGGCTAGATGTATATGACAGAACTGGTATCAGATTTCAAATTAAAGGATTTTTATGAGAATATAAGTGGTTACTGGTTACGTACCTACCTAATGTTTTATATAATATCTTGGCTTCATAACTTATTGATTCTATCTTAAAATTCGTATGTATAGGTATAACTGAACACGTGTCAGGAAGTGAGGTATATTTATTAATTTTCTGAAGGAAATATTTTGGGAGATTTAAATCTTATTGTTAATTGTCTTTTTTACATAAATTTTTACTCCACGAATAGAGTCCGTAAGCCTATATTGGTTTTAATAGTTTTATGTTTAAGAAGTTTCATTTTCATGGAAGTCTATTTATTATCTCTGCAAATAATAATTTTAAGAACTAGTAGGGGATTGTTTAAAGCTTATCTTTTAGTTTTGATAGAGTAGTCCCAAGTTAATTTTTGATATTAAATGTTAGATCAACTGTGATACATGACTGTGAAAGAGTAGGGGAATAGAAATATCATATTATAGAGAAATATTAGGACTAAAATGTGGTTATTGTGAACGCAATGTAAATAATAAATGAACCCATTTATTTTGATTAACTTTAAAGTGCCTATTGTTATACCAATTTTTCATACAATCAGAAAAATAACGTAAATATTAAAATATATCTGTCAAAAAAAAAAAAAAAAATACATATTCATATTTAATATATGATAAATAAGATTGACCGAGAGTATGGAACATTTTGATGTATTAATAAAGGGATCCAAATTTGTCATGAACTCATGGTCTGTAGAAAGTCCAAATGTATTTCAATTATCGACTGGTTAAAAAACTATTTCAAACTTTGCAATCGTATTTCAAGCAGATAGCAGATACGCAAAAGGTACTTACATTAAAATATCAATGTATGAATTATATTTACTAGGTGCATTAGCGTATATTTAATAAAATAATGATAGTACATATAACAAATATTGTATTTAGTATACTATAAGTAGTTATGACTCATGGGAAATATTATTCTACCCCTTTTAGCAACAAGTAAATAATAAGAAACATAATAACATCTTAGAATATTATTTAAAATTTAAACTTTAACTTTACTATAGTAACCTTACGGTTATCTTTATAAAACATCCATTTTATTTAAATGATATTTTGATTTGTGTTACATGCAAATATAAAATATAATTAAATAATTAGCTACTGCATTAATTTTATAAATTAGTTAAACCGCTAAGTATATAGAGAATCTTTACCTTGGTTGTCATTTTAAGCTTTAATAATGATGAGGAGCAAAGGGTTGATTTTTCTAATTCGAAAAATAATTATGATTATACATATTTATAGCTATATTGCTATATTTTTCTGTTGTGCAAAAGTTAGATTCATTTTCCGGTTATCTTTCGCTTAGTTTTAAAAAAAAGTCAAACATTTAGGATTTATGTCATCTAGACGCTTTATGAAAAGAAAATATTAAGGTGCTTCCTATAAAATAATATGTTTTATTCAAAAATTCAAAAATAATTATTATATCCTACTGATTATATGTTATTTTTATGAACAAAATATAGTATAGTATAATAGTATAGTATAGTAGTATAGTAGGTATAATGTATATACTATATAGTATAGTTATAGTATATAGCAATGGTTCTTAATCTTTTGTAGATCACGGACCCCAGATGAAAAATTTTTAGATACCGCGGACCCCCACCAATTTTTTTGAATTTCTTTTTTTACATCTCATATGTTAACACAACCAAAATTATAATAAATATTTTATATTTTAATTACATAAATAGACTTAACAAAACATATTAATTAAAAATTAAACATTTAAAATAATATCTTGTCATGACGTTTTAACTTACAACGTCATGACAAGAAAACTTTTAAGGCTGCAGCCGCGGACTCCGGTCATAAGTATCGCGGACCCCCAGGGGGCCGCGGACCACAGGTTAAGAACCGCTAGTATATAGTATCTACGATAATGAACCAATGTACATTATCGCAAATACTCGTAGATTATTTAGTTTCTTAGTCACTATAAATTTTTTTTTTAAATAAAACTTAAATTAATGTTAAAAAAAAAAAATCCGCATCAAGTAGGTATATGAATACACTAAGAATTTAACTGATTTCATACTTTAATATATGCTTATATTATTATGTTATACGCATCACACGTGAGAATAATAATACAAATTAACTTACCAGAAGATTTTGAAGTTTGTAAGACGTCTCCGATCAAATCCCTGATCAGAAACGAAGGTTTTGGACACTCCATGATAGCGTGTTATTATTTGTTTCGCTACAGCAGTATAATATATGTAAAGTTGATGTGTACTTTTGATATTAAAGTTTTGTATGTATCATAAAATATATAACTGTCTTTTATACCAAATTATCTATTCGAAGCGAACACGCGTATATTACAGTATTGATACCGCGTAGAAAATACACAGAAGGGCTCAAGAATAATTTACTTCCGGGACGTATTATGACAATATATTATGATGGAATATTGCTGGCTATACCGCGACAGAAGACCGTGCTGCATCAGGTACGTGGTTTGTACCGCAGTATATTATTAATAAGTGATGTTGGTATAACCGTAAACGATATAGTATAATTATTACGATATTATAAAATATTGTGTGACGTTTAAGGGTAATAGTAATTCTGCGTGTAATAATATGACACAATATACCGGTATGTACTGCGCGTCGTTGTCGACTGCAGCGTCCTTGGAAACGTTCGACGAAAAGCTATTGGGTGGCGTGGCGGAGAGCGCCCGCGCGCCGCACATTAAACGCGTTCGTGGCGAGGAGTCGTCAGGAGGAGCCTATATCGGGGTGACACATCGCACGCTGTTTACGCCGACGTGATAAATGTAAGTATATATGCATAGAAAAACCGACGTTTTCCACCGCCGCCGGACAAAAGTATTTTCCCGCTCGTGTTTATATTTCGTATAATATATATATATATATATTGTGTTATATACGTTCACGTCAATATGTTGTGCGCGTGTGCGTGCGTATTATTACTTCCATGAAGCATAATTTGTGCAACGGCCGGCGGTCCACCCTCTCGTCGTGCCGTCAAGTGGTATACCGTGCATCGTTATGTGGGGAGAGGGTAGTCGTTTACGCACGCCTGCGGTTGGCCGGTACGCGTTTTCCGGAGCCCGGCCCTCCGTTGGACTGCCGTCCCCATTAAAAACGCAAATACGCAGCGACGTGTATATTATAATAATATAGGTAGTCGCTTATAAGAACCATAATATTACCACGGTCAATCTCAGTTTTCATCAAATTTCGCAGTAGGAACAAAATACTGTGTTTTTGCTAAGAATATATATTTAAAGTTATAAATAGCATCAATAGCATACTGAATTTTCTAAAAAGGTAGATATTTTTACCATACATAAATAACGAGATTAACCGTGATAGGGTAATATTATTTTAACTTAATAAATAGGACATAATGACTTTTTGATTTTTCACAGCCAATATGTCGTTAAAACTTCGAAACTAAAAAAACTAATAATTTAAAATTGGTATAGTATACTATATAGTATAATTACTAATAAGTATTTTATGCCCCCCCCCACACTAACATATTCAGTGGAGCCCATTATCTTCTTGAAGAATAAATAAAAATAAAAATAAATAAATAAAAGTATAAGACTTCAAAAAAAAAAAAAAGAAATAGATCATACGCAGTACAGCAGATTGTCAACATTTAGGTGCTAGTATATATGGCAGTCTTTTTGCAAAATACATAGATTGATTCATAAAGCATGTTCACTTTTAATTTTCTTTTAGTATTGAATTTTTAAATTCCGTTTTATAGAATTTTAAATATTATACTTAAGGATTATATAATAAATTATTATTTACATCATTTAAAAAATGTATCGGGAATTTTTTTTTCAAATAAGAACCTTATACCTTTTTACTAAAAAATGTTAAGCAGATAATTTTTTTGAAAAATGATGATGCATCTAAATCAAAAACTGGAAGTTTCTGAATTATTAAGACGTTTATGATAGGTCGATAGATACGTATAAAATTCGTTAAAACTGGGTTCTAAAAATATAAAATAAATAGTAATTATTAAATGTTGATAGCAGATAGACTATATAATATTAGTTAGGTACTAAAGGTACTAATTCATCATTGTCTTTATATCTTCTAACTTCATTCTTCATTTAAGTAAACTCATTATTGTTAGTACGGAAACATGTATGTATAGGTAACTAAAAAAAAAAATTACTAGTTGAATAATTCCATTTAATTTCAAGAACAATTAAAAAAAAAAATTAATTTGAACAATAATGTTTATAGTAAAAAGGGTAATTCTTATTTGAAAAAATGAAGTTAATATGCCACAGTTACTATTAAGTTTCCTTAAGTGGGATTAAAGTATTAGAAAATATGGTCTCTAGGTAAGCCAATTTAAAGTTACAAAAATCAGAGTTTAAATAAATTCAATATGAAGGAAAAAGTGTGACTGAATATGTTTAGTGAATCACCCCGCTACAGTATATGCCTGCAGGTTAACCTGACCATTTATAGTAGTAAAATCTGGCGGATAGTTAAGGATATTATATGGTCAAACATTTTTATAAATAATATTTCTAGTGCTGTCACGCTTTGTTTTAATTTTAATACCTTGATTTTTTCCCTGAATTTTCTCTGTGAAAGAATATATAATACATACGAAATAATATAATTGCATCAGTAAAAATACCTAATAAAAATTCAGTATGTTAAGTATACTATATTCCTGTTTAATTAAAAGCTATAACAGAGCTATATATAGACAACTGAAATTTTCAATTTTACTAAGTTTTTTTTTTTAATGTGTATAAAAAATAACCACAAAAAATACTTGAAAATTTAATACAAGGTTTCTTAAAAAATGTTCTTATTTTAGTTTAAAAAAAAAAAATCAAAAATCGTTGACCACAATTTTTTTTATAAGCGTTTTAAGACCAAATTTTTACGAAATATATGTCAAAATCGCAAAAATTTGCAAGTAATATTTTAGTATTTGTAACTACGGTTAAAAAATTAAATAAAAAGTTTTCCATTTGATTTCTTTCTTATATAGCTATAGCGTCATTTTAGGAAAAAAAATTTATGAGCGTTTAAATAAAAACGATAACGATTTATCCTCAAACAATTTTAAATATTTGTTATTATTCAAAAAAAAAAAAAAAATATAATAAGCCATAGATTTTTGAAACATTCACCGGTTATTAAGATTGGCATTTTCTTTACATCGTAAATTAATTTACAAAATATTTTGCTTATTTTAAGGTTGTTTATAGGCATTTGAAATATTCGTTGTTTTTAGTTATTTTTTATAAATATCCATAACATGTTTTTGGCTAAATAAAAATATTTGGAAATTTAATATAAAGTTCCTCATCAGTTATCCCTTTAATGGTTCAAGAATTATAAGAATATACAATATCGATTGGTCAGCTGTACCTATTGAAGTTAAAACAATCAAAAATCGTTTGTTACAATTTTTTTTTTATGATCGTTTGAAGTTCAAATATTGACAATAATTTGTAAAAATCTTGAATATTGGCAAGTTATTTTATAGTTAAAGATTTAGGTTTCATCAAGTTTTTTCATAGTTTGGCTTAAGTTGGTCAATTAAAAAATGTTATCTTAAGTTTATTAAATTTTTACGAAACCTAAAATTCACGCGTAAAATAACGATTTACTATCAAATAATTTTAGATTTTTGTTATAATTAAAAATTACTAGTCATAGAAACTTGAAACATATACACCAGTTGTTTAAGTTGACATTTTATAGTGTACATGATTTAATTTTGGGGTATTCATGTCATTAAAACTTAAACTACTTTTTTCACCACTTAGTCGAAAATATATCCTATAGGCTAACAAATTATCTCCGTTTAGAATCGTTTTTCATATACAATGATACTCATCATCATTGCATTCAAATTTTACACATCCATTAAAGTAAACTACTCCGTGTCCGAGGTCCACTTGATACAAGCTGTACAGCAGAGCGTTACTCACTTGACCATCTTTTTTTTTATTTCACGCTATCAGGCATCAATTATAATATATATAACACCACATTAACGCCTTCTTTGACCTTGTTAACCCATTAACCCCATAGGCTTACTGGTCTATACCCACCCACCCATTTAAGAAGTGAAGCAATCGTTTCACATGCCGTATGAGTTCGGCGTCATTAAATCCATATATCACCAACAAACTAATTTGAATTGAATACTTCTCTCTTGAAACTATATATATTATCTATATTGATCATATTTTAAAATGTGTAAATTGTAATGTAATAATATGTGTTATTGCTATTAATTTATAATTATATTTTGGCGTTTTGTAAATTAACTATTAATAGTAAATAGTAATGTTGCTAATAGAGATACCTTGCTATAGGAGATTTAACTTTGGTAAAAAATATTGTATTTTAAACAATTTTGTTTTAGTTATTTTTCAACTATAAATTACTTGTTATAGTTAAAAATTAAGTTCAATATAATTTTAAAATTTATATTATTTTATATTATACGAATATACAATCTATTTAGTTCATGTATGGACGTATTTAATTTTCAATTTGCATTTAAAATATATTTTTATAATTGTTGATAATAAACCACAGAGAAAAGCTGACATTAATTGAAATTTAATTAACGAAATTGAACACAAAAGTAGACAGCTCGTTAAATTTGATCATCTGGCAAAATGCTAAACTTGTATGGGAAAATAAATTATAGGTCAGAGTATATACAAAAAAAAAAAAAAATGAAAAGAAAAAGAGGTACAAATAAATGAGAAGGGGATGCAAATAATATAAAGTATCCGAAGAGTCAAGATTCACCACAGAGTTTTTATTTTTTCATTTTTTCGTATTTTCATGAAATCGGTGCTATTATATAATACGATTCATCCGGTGAAATATTATTTTGATGCTCGTTATTTTTTACGGCGTCATTCACTCAATCCAAAGATCATTCAACAAACGCGCAATTCTTTTTCCAAGTACTTTATACGCATGGGAAATCTCGGTGCTTTTATCATTCACTATAAAATATCAGTTTATTAAATTTTAAATAATTTTTGTTAATGTTGAGGTATATAAATGAAGCAGTACTCATACTTTTTCTAGATTTATGGTTGCAAGAAAAATATATATTTAAAACAAAAATTAATTGGAAGTCAGAATTAAAGTACTTAATATTTTAAAAATTTGCCAATACCATCTGGCATCTACTAACCCAATGTTGGAAGTGATGTAATATTCGTATCGATAACCTTACAATTAACACATATATTTAACACACATATTTTTTTTAAATGCTAACAAAATTTATTTTATTTCGACCATAATACAAAAAAAAAAATTCCGGTTTGGTAAAATGGAGAAAATAATATTATATTATTATTGATTATAAGACCAATATAAACACTAAAACGCTTTGACTCGGGTGGAATTATTAATGGAAATAATATCAGTGTAAAAGAAATTAAAACCAATTTTATTAATATGGTCTAATAGAAAAAGTAGCAACTAGCAGTACAATTATTAACAAATGGTGGAAGGAATAATATGTGTTTTTATATTTTTTTTGTATTTATGTTTACTTTGATGGGGGTTCCTGGTAGCAAATTAGCTCTAGTAGTCTAGTACGATATTTCCTAACCTATATGTCATGATTGGTGACCCATAAATAAATATATGAAATAATAAAAATGATAGTTAATAATACTATATAATTACATTTTTTTTTTAGTGTGGGGGGAGAGTCGAGTAACCAACAAGCAGTAAATTTGTGGATCGCCAGTACAAAAACGTTAGAAAACTTTAGTCAAGTTGATACTTTTAAAAGGTCAAAATAACCCAGGGCTTTTAAAAATAATTGTAAAAATATTGTTAATATTTTAATATAATAATTAAAATAATTGTTTAGTAAACAAAGTTAGTCTATTTTTTATAACAGTGTCTTTTATTTTATTTTTTTATAAATGTCGATAAAAAAATGTCCACTCAGTCAAAAAGCTTAAAAATATAATACACGATTCCTTATAAATTTTAATACTGTAATTTAAAAAAGAAATTGAGCATACATTTAAAATTTGTCAATGATTATTTGAACATAGTATTTTGAATTTTTTTTTTTTTTTTTGAAATAACGAAAATTTGCAAATTATTTTAACGCAAAAATTCTTAAAATGTTTAATATTTTCATACATAAAATATACCTATATACATAATATAAGATTCTTCATAAGTCATTACTATTCATATCTGATATTAAAAAAAAGTTTACCATAATTCCACAAATATTTTAAATAAAATAAAATAAATAATGTCACAAATATCGATAAAAATTAATTGCTGAATTTAAGTTCTTAAAAAATTAATACAAATCTCACAGAAGCTACTCTTATATCTGTATAAAAATATTTAAAATAGATAGGTACAATTTTTTTTTTATATGCAATTGAAGTATTGAATTATATTAAGCTACTAGAATACTAAAAGTAAAATAGCGGGCAAGTGGGTACCGCTCTGCTGTACATTAGGTGCGGTGTGGATCACTATTATACATTATAGAAGGGTTAAATTTGAATCCAATGATAATTATCATTGTATACGAAAAACGATTCTGAACGAAGATGATTTATCAGCCTAGGATATAATTTTCCGTAGTTGGTGAAAAAGGTGGTTATGTTTTAATGGTCTGAATACATCAAAATTTAAGTTTTTTTTATAATTATTATTAGCTAAGCTTAAGGAAAATCTTGTATTAAATGTTCAACTCTTAGCTACTTATACAAAAAATTTGTATGAATTATAACTAAAAAATAATTTGCAAATATTCATGGTTTTGACGAATTTTTGTCAATATTTGAACTTCAAATGCTAATAAAAAAAAAAAAATTGAGCCTATGTATTATTATAATTTTTTAATCAATATAAGAGTAACTTATGAGGAACTTTGTATTAAATTTTCAAGTATTTTGATTGGGCCAAAAAAATTTTATCGACACTTCAAAAAAAAATTTTCAGTAAATTTGAAAATTTCAGTTGTCTATAAATAGCTCAAAAAAATTCAAAATATTTTGAAAATTAAATCACGTAAAGAAAACGCCAATCTTAAAAACTGGTAAAATTTTCAAGTATCTACGACTTATACTTTTTGAATAATAACAAATAACTAAAATCGTTTGAGGATAAATCGTTATCGTTACGCTATTTCGTAAAAATTTAAAATTCAAACGCGCTTAAAATTTTTCCTATAATGATGATTCGAGTTTTCTCTATA
>VUJU01000880.1:0-10750 GCA_009835225.1 Aphis craccivora
CCAAAATTTTTTTATCGACACTTTAAAAAAAATTTCTCAAAAAAATCGAAAATTTCAGTGGTCTATAAATAACTCAAAAAAAGTCAAAATTTTTTGAAAATTTAACTATATACAGATACCACTGACATTAACATTTGTGAAAATTTCAAGTATTTTCAGTGATTAGTTTTTGAATTACAACCATAAAAAAAAAATCGATTTGGTCGAAAACTGGTTTTGCGTAAAAATTCCCGTTTTCCGTCATTTTGTTTTTTTTGTTTTTCTCGATTTCGTTTTAAACTGTTGGAAAATGTTAACTTTTGACCTCTATAATGCACCAAGGATATTCACTTTTACATTGGAAACCACCCCCAAGTTTGAAATTGGAGCATTATTTTGACTAGTTATGTTGTTCACACAAAAAAAAAAAAAACACACATCATTGTAAAATCAATACATTCATCACTTCGTTCAGAATCTAAAAAGTAGAGTAGGTAAAACGTATTATTTTTAATGATTATTAGTTACAAATACCTAGCTAATAATATCATAATATGTATTAGATGACATTGATTGTTTAAATGTTAATTTACATCATTATATGCATCTATTATAAAAAATTACATGCCAAAAATTACGAGTTAAATTTTGAATTTTAACTGGTAAGTCGTTACTATTTACATAATATACAGTTATTCAAGTTGTAACTTGTAGGTATGTAATTATCGATACGTGTTGTACACTAGTACACTGTACTGTCTGTACTACTGTACCTATCTAAATAGATAAGTATCGCAATATTATTTTGATGGCTAAACTTGTGCGATTGGTGTTACATCAAACGACAATTTATCATCAATACAATAAATCGATTATAGCACATTTTCAACACATTATTTGCCATTTAGTTACGACTCACACGCCTGTTAAACGCCGTATCGAACGTACCACGTACGAATCGTTCGACGTTCGACCGTTGGAGGTATCAGCGCTCGGACACAGTCGACGACGATAACGAACCTCGGCGGCGCCGCGGCGGAACCGTAAGTAACGATCAGCCGTGTGGTAGCACTGCGGTCGCGAGGAAACGTCCGCTTCGCGTCGTCGTCGTCGTCACCGCCGCCGCCGTTGTCATCGGCAGGTGGCGCGTCGTAAGCGCGTCCGGAGCGTATCTCAATGGCCGCAGCTATCGTTCGTTCACCGCAATAGCCGCTGCCGCCGAGCGATCCGTTTTTTCACGGTTTTCTTTACGTCGTCGATCCGTCGTCACGCACATCTCACTGTCGCGTGTCCGTTCCAATTTACAGCTCACAAACGCCGAACATTGACGGCCCGCACACGATTCGGACGCGTCTTGTCGCTCAACTACACACGCACTGGAACGCCCAGCACTATCTCGTGGTAAGCGATCGTCGTCGACCCATCGGCCGGTCTGCCGCCTGTTTGCTGCAGCCGTCGCATTCTGTTCGACTAATGTAATAATAACGATTTCATAAAAATGTCGTCGCCGTCGTTAGTTTTTACGCACGCCGCTCTGTACGCACAGGAACACGACGACGACGGCGGAGGCGACGTGCCACCGATAACGGCAAAGTCGTCGACGCACGACAATAATGATATACCTGTCGGCATGCTCTGGCGGCTGGTGTGACGGCCGTCGACGAGACGACGAACGAAGACGATGGCGGTTTTGCCGTCGTACCGGTCACACCGACCGTATCGACTCGGCTCGTCGTCTCGACTGCCGATGACGACCAGCACGTACTCATCATCTCTGTCATGTTTTACAGATCGCCACTGAACGAGATCCAGTCCGGACAACTCTAGACAGTCGGACCCGGTTGTAAGAGGCTGACTCCAGACAGACGTTTTGAAGTACGAGCTGTGTAACGTCCTATTGTTGTAGGTGAGTTAAAAGTATCCATCACCTATAAAAGTCTGCTCACTATTTGGGCACCTGTTGTATTGATTGATATCAGAATGTTGTTTTCTTATATATTTTCAAACAGTACAATATTTGTTTAAGATAGGTAGATACGTATGGTTTTTGTGGGTGTAGGTCTCTTATGTGTTGTACATCAAAAACAATCATGTCACTATGATAGGAAGTTTAAATGATTGATAGAATTTCCTATTAATCTTTTTAACAAGATTTTTAACAGTTTAAAAATTTAACTTTTTTCATATCCTTATCTATCTGAATGTATTTATTTATATTGCAAATATTATAAATTAAAAATAAATCAATTAATTTAAATTTATATTCACATAATATGACATTAGAAGTTGTGTTTAGTTATAGTATTGATAACAATTTCCAAAATATAAATATAAATATTTAACACCTACCTATATGATAAGAAGAATGTCAAATACTAGTTTTGATATTATGTAAATATCTGTAAATATCTAAACAAAACATTGGTTATATAAATCCAATTGGCTATATTTTATAAATCGTTTTGATAGTAATTGTGTGATAATATTTTAAATTATTTAATCATTTAACCAATTGCTTCAATATTCTAATTTTAAATCTGTCTTAACAATTATTTTCTATTTATTATATCTACCTACCTATTAATACAAACTTTATGGTATAAAAAACGTGATCAAAGTGATTAAAATATAGGTTGGATTGTATAAATCTAAAATATTGTATTTGTCTTTAAAAGTATATAGATATAAATTTTAAACTTTCAAAATTATTGATTCTAACAAATAATATTTAATTTTTAGATTGTTTGTTAGCAACAATGTCGGTTCCTAGTCAGTTGAAAATTGACAACTGGGGTAATTTCTTTATGCAGCGCCTCAACAATTTGGCCAAAAAAGATGAATACTGCGACTATACCATTCGTTCAACGACAAATGAATCTTTTAAAGTCCATAGAGTTGTTTTAAATACGTGTTCAGACTATTTTGTTTCTCATCCAAGTACTGACAAAACAATGACTATGCCTGCACATCTAGACTTTGACGCAGTAAAGAGTGTTATCATGTTTATGTATACTGGACAACTTCATTTTACTGAAGACAGTCGTATAAGTTTAATTGAAGTAGCTGACATGTTACAGGTGACTGTGTTACTTAAGCTTCTAGAGTCACAGTCAGGAGTACAGAAATTTACTCCAAAGTATCACTCTCCACAAGCTTCATCATCAAGAACTCATTCAGCAATTGCGCTAAATCAGTATAGACCTGCAAAGAAACCAACCACTCAAAATAATTCCACTTTTAGATCACCACCAGAACATACACCCGCATCTACTTTTATAAATACAATGAAAGTAAAAGATGTTTTGAGTGAAAATAAACCAATGCGATTTGAATGTGATGCTGATGATGTACCCGAGTTTATAGAAAACACTTTTGAATTACCCAAGTATGATAGTGCACCTTTAATTAAACAAGAAAACAGCGATAGTGCAAAAGCAATGCTCAAAAGAGCTTCCAATGGAGAATTGATTGATAAGAGCTCGGACAAGGGTTATAAAACACAAGTCATTAAATGTGAGGCTCAAAGTGTAGCTGGTTCTTCACCAGCTGGTAAAAAATTGAAAATTGTCAGTGATACAGACCCAGAGAACACTAATAGCAAAGTTGTGCAAGAAATTTTAAAGAAATACCCACATTTATTGCAAAGTAAAGGTAGCATTAAATTAAAAATTATGTCTAGTACTAATCAAAGCCAGTTTGAAAGTATAATTATCAATACTCCTAATTCAGTCGAAAAAATTTTACCTGCTGGGAGTGGTCTTAAAAAACCAATTACCACTCACAAAGTCAAGCCAGATATCATGAATTTAACTGGCCCTTGGTCTTGTAATCTTTGTGGAACTGACACCAATCCATTGAAATTAAATTCTTATTTTATATTCAGGAGACATTTGGTAGAAAAACATAATGAAAAAGAAGACACTAGAGTTTGCGAACATTGTGGACATTTTTCTGTACGCAAAAGCCTACAAATACATCACATGTACACAAAACATAAAATTCAACCTCCTGCAGATTATAAGTTTCCTCAATGTGATGATTGTGGATTTGTTGCTACAACTGAAGTTCATCTAAAACGACATAAGAGTTTGGAGAAATGTGGCACTAAACCACAAACGAAAACAGAATATGGAAATTATACATGCACTGAGTGTGACAGAACGTTCCGTTCAAGTTTGATGCTTAAGGGACATTTGAGAAATTTCCATAAGGTCGATGATAATCCCCCGTCAACTTCATCGACCAAAGAGTTATTGATTTCTGTTATTGATAATATACCACCTGGGGCCAAAGTTTTAGCAGAAAATAATATAATTAATGAAACAGATGATCTTGTAAAAGGTGAAGTAATTTATAGTGAAGATACTACAGAAGTAGAAACTATCACTTTGGAAGATGCTGAACAAGTACTTGAAGAAAATGAAGACAATTGTAAATCCACCACTGTACCAGTTGACATCACGGAAGAGTGGGATGATTTTGATGATGCAGATACAAACAAAAATGAAGAATCTGATAAAGAAGGAGATAACAGGGATGCTAAACCTTGTAGAATAGAATTGGAGTGAGTCACAAATAAAACTATATTATAAGAGAAATATTGATAATATTATTTTACTCTAATAGAATTTTGTATTTGTTATCACCTAATAACATATTTAAAATATGTGTTTATATATTTCTTTTAGCTAATAAAGGAACTATTTAATTGAATATTAAATTGGTTCTAAAGCTTAAAAAGGATCAAAAAACTGTTTATTTACATATTGTAAGTAACTATTATTTACCATTTAAACCTTATTATGAAATTAAAAATATTAATTTATAAGACACTTTTATTATAGTGGATAATAATATTAGTTTTTAGCCAGTGATTTTATTATTAGCCATTTTAATAATGTAGAACAATTATTCCAAACCATATTGCATAATATGTTTATACTGTGTAATACATTATAATAATGCAATTGACATAACCTTTATGAAATGGTACAGCATTAAATTAATTTTCAATAAATCATAAGTTTAAATGTATCAATAAATGTGATATTTTTATATTTATAGTAGCTAGGTGCCGCTTGCTTACATTATTATATTAATTTAATTTATTATACAATAAATTTAATTGTACATCAATTATTAGAAATTAATTATTCATCAAAATTAAAATTTATGACAACTTAAAAAAATATATATTTATCAACAAAATATAACTTATTTTTCTGAGTGTACAATATGTTAAATATTAAATAAACTATTGTTATGTATTATATTTAACTTAATTAAATAAATAAATTAGGTATTTTGGTTAACAAAGTATAAAAAAGTGTAACATTAAAGAATTTAATATAAGTTAATTTCTTGATCATCATTTAATTTATTCTATATTTCATGATGTTTTTTTTCATCTAGTCAAATTATTATTAAAGAACTAAGAATTAGATTTTAAATAACAATTTAATATTTTTAAGTACTCATGTATTGTATATATATATATATATATATTTTTTTTTAGTACAAAAATTGTTAATATCCCATAATAAAAAGATCAGTCAAACCATAAAAGCTAATATTGGTAAATTTGTTCTATAATGCTATAGAGTACAATCTAGAGTATGATCCAGTCAAATGTTTCAAAATGTATGTGACGTTAGATGGATTCAGGTGTAAAGCGATAAAATCATTAAAATCCAATGTCTAGTTTTAGCCACTAATCACGTATTTATTAGGAGAAAAACTTATTCATGGACTTATGGCACATTTATACTGTATATTATAAATTAGTACATACCTCCATATTACACTATTATAACTATTTATAACTTAAAGTTATAGTAATTATTACTTTTTTTTACCTATTATTTTGTTTCGGTTTTTTTTTTAAATCTACAAAAATATGAGTAGTATTTTATCCTTCTAGTTCGTGGGATATGAGTGTTTTAAGCAAGGGTTTTTTACTAGGTTTTGCATTATAGGAGGGTAAAATTTGAATCCAATGATAATTATCATTGTATACGAAAAACGATTCTGAACGAAGATGATTTGTCAACCTAGGATATAATTTCCAGTGGTTGGTGAATAAGGTGGTTTATGTTTTAATGGCCTGAATACATCAAAATTTAAGTTTTTTTATAATTATTATTAGCTAAACTTACGGAAAATCTTGTATTAAATTTTCAACTCTTAGCTATTTATACAAAAAATTTGTATGAATTATAACTACAAAATAATTTGCAAATATTCATGGTTTTGACGAATTTTCGACAAATATTTGAACTTCAAATGCTAATAAAAAAAATTGTGCCTATGTATTCTTATTATTTTTTAATCACTATAAGGAGAACGTATGAGGGACTTTGTATTAAATTTTCAAGTATTTTGATTGGGCAAAAAAACTTTATTGACACTTGAAAAAAAAAATTTTTCAGAACATTTGAAAACTTCAGCTGTCTATAAATAGCTCAAAAAAAGTCAAAATATTTTGAATATTAAATCAAGTAAAGAAAATGCCAATCATAATAACCGGTAATATTTTCAAGTTTTTACAACTTATACTTTTTGAATAATAACAAATATTTAAAATTGTTTGAGGATAAATCGTTATCGTTATGCTATTTCGTAAAAATTTAAAATTCAAACGCGCTTAAAATTAGGTTATAAAAAAGGTATACTGAGACTCAAGTAGGCTATGATTTGTTTTTACTTTTTTGACCGGGACGCAACTTAAATCTGGGACGCAAGTAATATGTAATCAGCGGAATCGGTACCAAAGTTGATTTTAGACTACAATACTACATCGTCACTTTTGAAATTCAAACGCGCTTAACATTTTTCCTATAATGATGCTTCGAGTTTTCTCTTTAGATACTTGAAGGAAAACTTAATGTTGTATTTTTAATCCTTAGACAAAAATTTTTATGATTTTTCAACTTCAAAATTACTTGCAATTTTTCGCTTTTCGACAGATTTCGTAAAAATTTGAAGTATAAACGCTTATAAAAAAAAATGTGATACACAATTTTTAATTTTTTTTAGCTACAATAAGAACAACTCATAAGGAACCTTGTATTAAATTTTCAAGTGTGTTTGGTCATCCAAAATTTTTTTATCGACACTTCAAAAAAAAATTCTCATAAAAGTCGAAAATTTCTATAGTCTATAAATAACTCAAAAAAAGTCAAAATATTTTGAAAATTTGACTGTGTATAAATAACACTAATATAAACATTTGGTGAAAATTTCAAGTATTTACAGTGATTGGTTTTTGAATTTAAATCATATAAAAAAATCGATTAGGTCTAAAACTGTGTAAAAATACCCGTTTTTCCGTCATTTTTTTTTGTTTTTCTCGATTTTTTTGAAAACTGTTAGAAAGTGTTTATTAATAAAATAAACCTAACCTTATCCTCTATAAAGCACCAAGGATATTCACTTTTACATCGGAAACCATCCCCAAAGTTTGAAATTGGAGCATTATTTCGACTAGTGATGCTGTACACAGACACACAAAAAAAAACACACACATCATTTTAAAATCAATACATTCATCACTTCGTTCAGAATCTAATAATAATAATTTATTATAATACTGTTATTTATATTATGATTGGCTGTTATTCGGTCAAATAGATTTTAAATATGCAAAACATTTTTTTAAGTAATAACTAATATAATGCTTGTAATATTACCTATATATCTTATAGATAGTGATAATAAGTTACATTTCCAATTTTGAAATTATACCTATAAACATTTTTCGTTTCCTATTAATTTGATTTTATGAGTGAGTAATGTTAAGTATTCTATTACAAAATCGATTACGGTGCAGGTTTAGCAAGTAGTCCTTGGTTTGAATATTATTTCGACGACGAAAATGCTTAATTCAAAAATTTAAACACTCATAAAAATCCTCTTCAGTCAAATGGTAGTTTCAAAATAAATACCTAAAGGCGTTATATAGGAAGTTTTCAAGCACTGAATGGGATATTATATATCATTATAACATATATATATATATATTAATATCCTAAGGAGATACACGATTGCAGTGAACTCTCCTTCTTGAAAGCGCTTAAAGAAATTACAAAATTATACCGAAAAATAAAGTATAGCTTAACGTTTAACGCTAACAGGATTTATAAGAATATATTGATTTATCATATATAAATATTTTTTAAGAAATAGTACGAACATTTTTTTTTTTTATCAATTACTTATTCAATATCATTAATATTTATTGTAATAAAACAAACATAGACAATATCCACTTATTACTTACCTATTTATCAGTATCGGTAAAAAATGGTTTTGTAATGTGGAGAGATGAGACTAAACCTAACCTAACGTGTTAGTCTATCATTAAAAATGTAATTTAAGGGTATAGATCAATTATATAATTAAAAATATAAACTAAAAAGTCAATAGGTAGGTATAACAATTGTATCTAAATTAGTAAATAAGTTTTTTTCTTTTAATTATCAGTTCATCTATGTAATATAATCATTTACTTGGGTTATATTACTTATATTACACGATGAACACCGAACAGTTATAACCAAGTCATTGAGATAGTTCTAAAATAACATAATAATTAATAAATATTAACATTTTAGATACTTAATGATACACATTTTTTATATTTCAATTATATTATTATATTTATAATATTATATTATAGTTTATGATTTAATATTTATGAAAAAATACTCATTTACAAATTATTTTAAACATTCGTCGTGATGTTAAAATTGAAATGCAATCACATAAATTTACCATAAAATGTTGGTTTTAGGAATGAAAGTTATTTAATGGTTAACGAAGAAAGTGTTCTTTATTTAGGATATTTTATTTTTATTTAGGTTTTTAATAGCATAATTCTTCAATAATTTTCCTCTAAATAAAACGAGAAAACCAAACGAAAAAATATGATTTGCTACGTTAAGAGTCCTGATCAGTTTCCTTCGCCATCACTATTCACGTAAATGATTTAAATAATAACAATAGGTATAATATAATATTGTAACAAAGATAAATCAATAGTATAAAATATGTAATACAATTATTATTTCCTGCATGTTATGACATTAGGTCGAAACAGTGTGGTTAAGTAATAATAAGCACAGTGCAAATTGGAACATTAATATAATTTAATATTTAAATATCGGTATATGTTTACTGATCACTGACTGTAATACCTATTTGACAGTAACCACAAGTCGTCGTAAAACCAAGGTCATGCCGAGAGACGACGGATGATCGAATACGATCTATATAATATGATATATTACATATTATTATGTTATATTTCCGCATAAAGTATAATAATTCTATGAATTTGGATTATTATGATTATCAGATTATGTATTACACAGACTTCTTACAACAGTTTTTGTTCGTGGTTCGTGTGGTCGTCATGCAATATTATTATCTGCATAAAGCCTTGACAGTGTAATATTAATAATATTATGTGATGTACCTACTTCATTTGACTTGAACATTTTAAATTTTGATGTATTTGTTTTAAAATGATGCATATTTTGTACGTTTGTCTTTGTCCTTTAAGAGCAATGAAAACACTACAATTTTAAACTACGAGGGTGGTATTTGTTAGCAAATAGGATGTAATAATTGGTATAATACTTTGAGAGGGTCAAAAGTAATTTTTGTCTAGTTGTTATACTCGTAGTATAATTATTCAAAAATGTCGATTGTTGGAATTTGAAACATTTCACTAGTACTATTAGATTATCAATTTCTATGTCTGCATTATGAACGGTACCTATATTAAACAATTACAGTGATCTATTCAATGACAAGGCTCACTAATTATTGCCTTCTATAATACAGCAAAGCTACTCTCGTTTTAATTTTCATAATTATTTGTATTCGTTATTATTGTATCATCATTTTTTATTATAGGTACCCAATAGTTATGATGACGTACAATGTGCTTATAGAGTATAGACATTAGTTTCAAAAACTTTTATGACTTTCCAAATTTATTTCCGATCGTGCACGGTTGGTTTTATATCGTTTCCGTCGAATATATAATCTATCACAACAGTAAGCAGAGTGTCCGTCATGGGGGTCGTGGGGAAGGGGTAAAAAGCAATTTATAAAAGTCTTTTTCTGAACCACAACGACGGCGGCACGTGTGACATTTGCATAGTAGTGTCATTGCTATTGAAAAAAAAAATCAAATTAATTTTGTACAAAAATACCCGAAAATTAAAACGATAGAAAATTACTCGGTAAAAATATGTAAACAATCACCTATCAATTCCTAAATCAAATCGGACTTTTCCTGTGGTACATATGAATTTAAATCATTTACTCGCATTTCCTAGAAACAAAAATATATTATTGCTATTTAAATAAACCTCAATTATTTTATATTTTATCCGATTTTGTAGTGACTTTGCAAAGATGTCGCAAATTCATAGCAATTTGCAGTTATTCTCTAAAGTCGATGTATATACATTTATGCGAAATAATTATTTTAAAGGACAGGTGTAATTAAGTACCGAATTTCGATACTGTAATTATTAATATATCTTTTCTAATACTAAATAGTAATTATTTATTAAACGAATTTAAAGTTTAAGATTTAAGATTTAAGTATATGTATAGAATATAGATAGGCGTACATATTTACAATCCAAATGATTGTTATAATGTATTATTAGCAGGTACAACTGTACAAGTAATAACAAATAGTAATAATAGAATAATAAAAGTTGTATTCATAATATATATATATATATATATATAT
>VUJU01000880.1:10800-76525 GCA_009835225.1 Aphis craccivora
TGCCACTGCAAGTGTTACTATAATGTCTATTCTACGTAATTTCAGGAATTAATAAAGGTTAGTTAACTATGTATTGAATATATTATCCTATAAATAACGTCCAAGTATTATTTTTAATTTTGTTAAAAAATATCAATTAGTGTTTTGTAATCTTTGACAATAATAATTTCAATCACGTATATAAGTACAGCATTTACTATGTAAACACCATTGGCTAATTGGAGGCTATATTTTAATCAGACACGTATTGCATTATTTAATTCGTTTGGTATGCAAATAAAATAATATATTAAAATGCCGTCTATGAGTTTTACCTATAGGTTATTTTGTACTGCGCGTGAAATGTGCGTAAAAAATTTAATTCAGCGTTATTATATTATTAACACGTGAAACAAAGTCATGTTATGTATTATTATATTATAATAAATAATGATATGATGTAACGGTCCTCGATTTTCACTTAAAAGAATATTATATAATAATTTTAAATCGGTCTGTTGTTTGAACAAATGTGAACAACTGAACAAGTACCTACACATTTATTATAAATTATAATATATTGGGTGATTAACTAATCATGCTTCTTCTATTTTTCTTCTTCGATTATTATTTATTTCAAATTTGATTTTCGGAATTTTTAAGTATAGGTACCTCCTTAAAGACCATAGTTCCATATTTTTGAGATTTCTTTGTGCTACATTTGGTGATACATTAATATGTCATTTATAATTTGTAAACATGATTCAAGTATGATAAATAATATTACATAGATTTTATATTTTTGTAAAACAATTTTAATGGGCTGTTATTATTGGACGAATAAACATTTTAATAACTATAATACTATTCGTTTGAATTTTGAATTAAGTACATACACATTCAAAAATTGAATGAATATCAATATTTTAAATATGTATCTACTAAAAAATGAAATTTATTCAAATATATTTATTTTATTTATTTAAAAAACAAAGATTTATACTACCAAAAAACACTATAAGAAGCATACTTAAGAATTGTACGCACATTAAAAAAAATTTAAAGTGTGTTTAAAAACTCCATTAATCAGAGTTCGAATAAATTCATTATCAAAGGAAACTATATGAAACGAATAGTTCAAGATAAAATAGATCAAGCTATCATCTTGTAAGCATATATTATTATACTGTGTATACATCGACGTGCGTGGGTACCGGCTATATCTATACATACACTTTCACCGCGAATTGTGGTTTATCCTGATCGGAAATTCGCATGTAGGTAGAACGTGTAGACGAACATCACACGAATATTTGAAGTCCGCACACACTATATTATATACCTAGTCCCTTTTTACCGATAATTTGCCCGAGTAAACAATCCTAATAAAATAATGACCCAACGAAATCTTCTCGGGCGGTCCTCTCAGTTATATCAATCTGTACGTCGCGGCTTTTTAGGTATAAATATTTGTATAATATAGGTCGTTGAGTAAACCCGCCATGTCGGGCCACCTGCAACATCGATTTAACCCTTCAGAAGAGAAGAAAAATTCCCGACCGAATTTCAACCCGTCCAAACCGAAACGTTTCCTGTCACGTTTTCGTTTCGAGTTACGCCTTTGATATTATTCCTAGTATATTTTTTTGATCGTAACTGCGCTTTATTCTCCTACCGTTTATTAGCCATCTATAATAATATTAGGTATATATTTTGAACAGCACGTAGCGTATAGAAAACGGATGAAACAAAAAACACAATTTTTGTAAAATCGTTAAATGGATATACAGGCCATCATATTATGATACAGTTGCAACTTGCAGCCCACTTGTGAGCAACAGTAAGCGTCGTTGAATCGAGATAGTCGGTTGAAATAAACTATTAACAAAAATATTTCAAGGTGTATTTTATTTGAAAATATTTCAAAGTGTTTGACTATCAAAGTTATTCCAAGTATCTACGAATGAAAATATTCATAGAGACAAAGTCCTAGAGACAATATTATTATACTGATTGGCGTGAAGGTGCTCGCTCTAACTCTGGCAAATCACGTCTGCAGGCAAATGCCTATCTGGGACCCACTTTTATATGTTCAGAATGTTCAGTGATTATAGGCATATAGTTTCTCACGTTATAGCTATTTTAAATAAAATCGTGTGCGGGTGTTGTCTATTTGTTTTACATACTATATATGTATGTGATTTTACCCTTCATTTTTAAATTTTAATGTTTTTGACTCGTACTTGATCATTATCTATTTTAATTAACCTGTCCATAAATCCTACGACGTAGTACCTATACATGTATTATGTTTAATATATTAGATAACAGAGCATGTAGAATACATATATATTATATACGCGATTGATAATGTTAGACCGGATGATAACTTTTTGTCACATGTGGCATTAAATCGAAAATACAATCGATGGCTGACGTTCTTTCCATATATTATGTACATAATACGAATTTTTATTTGTTCTTAGTTCAACACCGTAGAATACTTTAACGGTATATCGAACGAAGTTAACTCAAAAGTCAAAATAAACAGTAATTTTAAGATAAAAGAAATTATATTCATGCAACACTACCTATTGATTTTGTTATTGTAGTTGATATTTTTATGTTCACTACGTTAATTTCCGGTTTTTAACATCACGGCAAATTTATAACAACGTCCGTTATCGCGATCAATGATAAATGATATAGTATTATAAAATATGTCTGGACATTATTTCAGATATTGCAGGACGGTGCTGAAGCAGCTCGATAAATGTGGACCATAGGCGCCTATAGTCCATAGTTCATAGTATAAATATTACTATATGTTACTACATGTATATTTATCTCTAGAAATTGAAATCAGTTTTTTTTATCGCGCTCGCCGCCCTAAGTAAAAAATAATTTTAATACGTCGGTACAATATTATATTATATAGTAAATATAATATTATATTACATTCCTAGAAATTATATTTTACATTCCTAGAGATTATATTTAACTAAAAACCTCTAAAAATGTTTATTGTACTTATATGTCTTACCATCTCCGTAGCTATTAAGTAATTGATACGTAATACCTTAAGAACAACAAAAAAAACTAAAAACAAAATAAATGATTTATTATCATAATATGAAAAACAATTGAATAATATCTAAAAAAAAAAAAAAACTGTAATAAATTAATAAATGATGTCAGTAACTTGATTAACAGACGATAGTACCTAGTATATATAATTTTATCAAATTTGAAATCCATCGTTTTCTACTGTGGACTTAAACTGTGTTTTGTATTGTTAAAAATTCGAAATTATCCCTAAAAATATAGTGTTAATAAAATTCCAATTGGAAAATATTTTTTCAAAAGAAATTATTTAGAGTTATGATAAAAAAAATAAATGGGTTGAAGATAAAAATATCTAATCTTTAGTGATAAAATATGATTATTGTCGCAATTGACATTTATTTATGTAACATTCATCAAACAAATTGTAATTTGTATAACACTTATTTCACATTTAAAACGAATGGTATACTTGTATACATAATATATATTAACACGTCCCACACTTCACCCAGACACTTGACTACAAAACTCTAACAAGCGTAGGTAGGTACTCATTTATTATATTGACTTGTTATTTGGAATTTTGATTGGATATTTGGATGTATAATATGCAGGTTAAAATGCATAGTTAATATTTTATTATTATACATTATCTGTAAAAGTGTTTCTGACTGACTAAATATGCACACTACACTGTTACTATCGTTCAAGCACTGCATGTATGTTACATAATGTAATATAATAAAGTATGTAATATCAAAAAAAAAAAAAAAATTCTTTCGTTATATACCTATAACTGACATCAATGTAAAACTGACAATAGCGACTAACATTATATTATAGGTATATATAATTGTATAAGCACACGGTCACATAGCTAGGACAACTTAATATGTCGTTGACGCTTGACACATGTTTTTTTTTTTTTTTAAAAGATAATTACATTTCAATGAAATAGGATTTCAAAACATTTTTTAAAATTATGCTATTTTATTTTGTATTGTTAATTATTTCATCAAAATCAATTTTTTTTTTTTTTTTTTTTTAATATTGATTTAACCGTAGTTAAAGAAAATGTCGATGGAAAAATTATCAATTTTTATTCTTTACTTTCTTAACTAGGTATACAGTTAAGAATACTTCGATAGGTTTAGTAAACCTACATACTTTTGTATTTTAGGTTATTAAAATTAATATAACATTTTCGAAAAATATATGAGATAAGTATTTATCCTAGTATTTTTAAAAAAACCATATAGAAAACATTATAAGACACATCATGCGTTATAATATTTTTCATATCCACGATATATTATGTACCTATTATTAATCTATAAAATATATATATATTATGTGAATTCAATAGTTTTTATTTTTAAAGATAGACAAAACTAGATATTATACTAGGGATGCAATTTCACCATGGATTGTCCTCCTATTTTTCTTTTTAAATTCAATTTTTAACTATAACTTTATTGTAAGCTGATGTTAGGCCTCATGTATTATTTATTTTTTTTATTCGTTAAAAAATATTGTACTTACCTTTTATATAATAATGCATACACCAATGTGTTAAAGTTTAGATTCTTTAGAAGAATAAGACCTTCAAATGGATTATTTTAAATTTTTAAATTACACCAAAAATAAAAAAATAAATTATTTTTATGGACAAACAAGCAGTGAGTTACCTTGCAGTAAGTACATATTACACATGTATATATATATTATATATATTAACTTATAACCTTATAGGTAAACACAGCGTGCGAGTATTTGATGATAGTTATAAATCAGTCATAAATGTATTTACTTTATAATATAGTCGATTGCTTAGAATCTAATTCGATAGGTACCTATTTTAAATGTGTAAAAACGTATAAAATAAGTTTTATGACATATACGATAATACCATTCGAAGAAAACGAAGTAATAAATACTTTATATTAAACAGTGCTTTGTTAAACTAATATATAATTTTACTTCTAAAATATTTTGCATTATTTTTATGTAAATAGTTTATACTCGTAGTCTATAGGGCCATAATGTCGTCTAATTATTTGCACACAAAGAAAATTCAACAGCATTTTATGCATTTCCATGCACATAGCATATCTATTATATTCTGTAAAAAATGTTACATTTTTATCGAACGATTGTTAATTTACTCATCATCTTAATTTTTTTAATCATTGTAATTTATTGTATCCATATTGTTCATGATTTAATAAGTATATTTAATTTTTAAATTTGTTATTTTAAATACATTTGTAAAAAAATGTGTATGCAATATTTCTTCTAATTATATTAATGCCTATAATAATCTATAATCAATCGCAGTCATTTAAATAAATAAAAAATTATCCAATTTTTATGAACCATATTACCTACGTTTATGTTTGATTTTTCCCTTAATCTACAGGGTATACACATTACAGTTAAAAATACTCACCAGAGGCTTAAGGAATGTATTGGTTTATAATAACGGTCCATTAGTTTTAAAGTCTATGGAAGAAAAATAAGGAAAAATTTATTTGAATATTGAATGTATAAGTGTATACCTATATGTATAGACATTAGACATAGAAGTAGATTAGTACATTTAGCGGGGTGACCACTTGTTCTGCTTTCCAGTACTGTGTGTCTCTCTCTCTCTCTAAAAAAAAAAACGATATTTTAGCGAATTCTATCAATAAAAGCCGAGTATTATAGCAAAAAACAATATTATTCAAAAATGTGATTTATTATTAATATATACTAACTGTACGACATCACAATAACGACTATATTTTTGTGGGTTAAAATAATATAGGTAATAACAATTATTAAAGACGTTATCGCCACCACCGCTAAATCGACCTATATATTATATACCTAATACAGGTTTACAATCATTTTAATGATAGTCGATTAGTATCGACGGACGACGACGACGTACGATATAAAAAATAATTATTATGTATAATATATATTATATAGGTATATATTTTATATTATAGTAATTTGATTACCACGCATTTAGTTGTACCGTCGCGCGTATGCTTGGCACGTGTCGCACCTCGAAATATATATATTATCTGTTTTCATTCCTTAGGACATAAGGCTTAGGTGGTTGTTCAGTTTTTGAAAACCTAAACACAAGTAAACGTTTAATATTAACTTACAAATAAAATATATGTTCATATAAAGCAAAGAAGTATTTTCACAGACGTACTACGTGTGAAAAGTGAAAAAACACAAATTTTTCAATCATGTTGTCGATTTAAGTTCATCAATGGTTAATTTCTTTAAGAAAACTTTCAAGGATTCTGAAATTGCTGCAGATCGCGGATGAGGGTATCTTGCTTATCTCATTGTGCGGGGAAATCATAGTTTAGCGTAATAGGTATATATATTATACATATTACGGACAAAAATTTAGATGTATAATGCACTCTATGAATTGACTTGAATATAATATTGTGGATTATTTAAATCAAGTAATTTACGCGAAATTGAACACGCGTCTCTTGAAAATAGGTAAATTTGTAGGAACAATTGGATGTTGAGCTTACATATTGCACAATACAATCAAAACAACTGCTGATTGATCTACCTGATGATTTTAAATGTATAATCGTAAAAATATATTATTTATTTTTAAAAATGTATTGCTTTCGAGTGAAGTTCTTAAAGAATTGTACTAATTGTAGTCGTTGTTGTCATGTATAGCTATGACACGGAATATTAAAAACTTCTGGGCTATAATAAAATTCGATGGTTTGTGTTGATGTCTGCAATGGAAAGAGTATTATGAATGTTTCAGCTTATAAAAAAAAAACCATTTTCTGAGCATTGATAAATGTCCGAATATATTAAAAGAACTGTTTGAAAATCACAGCTCTGAATTATGGTTATTTTTTATGCACGCACAGTCAGCGACTTTTCATCAAGCGACGTTAAAGATTAAGGGACAGAACGTGCCTGCGATAGACGTCGCAAATGAAATATCGTAATATATTAATAAACCAACTATACATAATATAATAACATATATACCCAAACATTTCATCACGACTTTTAGTTTTCGAGATTTGCACAATTGCACAGGTGGTATTTTTTATGTACACACTATTAGGCTGTTATAATTTATAATGTATCATCTATACATTATATATTATATGGTAAGTACAGTGCAACTTCCATGCGGTTTTTCTGTCGAATCAAATATTTTTTGCAAACCATGACCAAATTAGAACATAATTTTTTTGTCGTTCTTGAATCATGAATTAATTAATGAATTAAAAAATGAATTAATTAGGAAGTTTCATTGTGTAATAAATATATGTGTATAAAAATTATACGCCAGTATGAATGTAAGTTGACTACGATAAGTAGTACTACGTATAATACGGTCACATTGGGGTCATAACTCTGACGAGTTGGGTTTTGTGCTCGTGAATATAATAATAGAAATTGACGTGATGGCGACGGACCCTTGTAGCATGGGTGAAATTGATTAAAATTAATTACCATCACACTTAGGGGCGTTATTGACTATATTGGCGAGCATAGGTACCCAAAAAAATATCACAGTGAGTATAATAAACGTGTACTATTTTTATTGATATATTAGTATAATATTGATAGGTACTATAAAGATATTTTGAACTATAATACCTACCACTTCGCGTTTCTCGCATTTCCGTCTTCATTTTTCTAATCAGAAGTTTACAATAATAATGAGTGAATTTCCAAAAAAAAAAATTGTTTCCACCAAGTTGCGACAATCATAATAGATGTAGTAGAGAGAAAATCACGTAAAATGTACTATTCCTATTACCACGGTCAAGTGCCTACCGTGCACATATATGATGCGTATACAATATACATAAGTACACTCCTTAATCCACAAACCTATTATCGGCGTGATGATTATTATTTATTATATATCACACTTTATTCGGGAAATCTACACCGGCCGCATATATATATATATATAATTATACAATAATATTATTACGGTAGATAATTATCACGCCAAAGTCAATATCTCGAATTTTTCGTCAAGAATAAAAATAACATTTCTATTATAATAGAAATCTAAAATTATGAAGTAGGTTGGTACATCCAGTGTAGTGATCGATTTTCGCGTATAAAAAAGTGGAGTGAAATAAAAAATATTAAGCGCGTATTTAAATTTAAAAAATATAATAATTTAAAGTTATTGATCAGGTTTATGAAAAATGGGCGTTTTTATGCATCAATCAAATTATTCTACTAATTTTGAATAAAAATCAATGTATTGAACTATTTTCTATTCCTCTCGAGATTCGTCTAACGAAAGAGTTTATAGATTGAAGATAATATCTAGAATATTAGAATTTGCAGTATAGTCACCTTATTCTGGACAGATCGGACAGTTTGGTTTTCATAGTCTGAATTTTAAGAAATGTTTTTTAGCTCGTCTTAGAACTCCTGTCTGTCATGTCTGTCAAAGTTCAATATGTAAATAAATTATTTATTTTAAATTCGAATGTTTTTTTTTTTTTTTTTAATCGTTTCGACGAAGTTTATCTTTCTTACTTGTATACATTTCCAATTATACTTTCATTATTCATTTGTATTGACAATATTCGTTACAGGTTCCATTGCGTCTCACGTTCTCGTATTTTCATTATGGTATAGGTGAAAAAAATCGTTAACGAGTGCTTAATGTTTTGTACAGTGCGACGACGCACCTGCGAAACGATTCTTGTAAGCGTATATGTTTCCGAGTATCAACTTTGCTGGACTGGGGTAGTAAGTGCGAAACTCGTCATCCGTTTTCTAAAGGTGGCGAGTCAAGCTAAGCCGCGCATCTATCATCTATAAACGGCTGTATATGCGTATATTATTCACATCAGGTACCTCGTACCAGGACCTATAAAGGTTATTTTAAATTTATTATAGTCACACTGTATAACTATAGGGCTCAGATTTCGATGTAAAATGTACTATTTTTTTGGGGGTTAGCATAATTTTAGAGTCTACAGAAGTAAACATAATTCGTCTCGTATAACAGATACTTTTAAGGCTGTTTTTCTTATTTACAGCATTTTTATGCATTTTAAGGTCATTTTATTAATTTTTAGTGCATATATTATTAAATCTTACAGTTTTGATTAGGTAATTCAAAATATTAACTAAACCTAAAAACTTAACCTAAATATTAACTAACTGAGAAATTAATATTGTTTTCATAGCAGTGTTTGCTTTAATAATTTTTAGGTATTTTTCATCCGTACCAAATGCTAATCGTTTTATTTATGAATGTGATAATGTTTTTATCTATCTACATGCAGTGATTGTCATATGTGGTGTTTTACTGGGTTTTACTCAAACAAATAACAATTATTAATCGGTTAGTAGGTGTTACATCGCAATTGCGTTTATTTCAAATATATACCTAAGTACTTTTTATTTTTTGTGCGTAGCTAAAAATTCGGTATTTTGTATTAATGTTACAAAAAATTAAATGATTATAATTTTATTACCCTATCTCCCAGAGATATTTCTTCAGGGTAACACTATAATAAAGTAAAGTTCAAGTATTAACACTATAATATGTGTGCTGAGAATCAATTCATATGTCCCCCAAATTAACTCGGGAAACAATTAACGTATTATAAAGTAATCAAGTAAGTCTTGAAAATCAACTCATTTACTCACATTGATAACACTTAGAATGTATATTTTGTATTTTAATATATAATATAGATTTGTCAGAATCGATACTAATTTTGATGATACTTTTATACCTAGTCAATTCGGCACGGGATTATCGTTTCCCGTAGACCGATTGCATCCATTCGTTTAACCTTTTTTTTCATGTGACGTAGTCCATTTGTATTTTACAAAAACTGTCAGTAAATTAAGGGTAAAACTCCTTTCACTCAAAAATGACCTTCTTAATTTCTTTCACTTCTTCTTTTTGAACAAATATAACAAAGTAGTTTCCTCTTTTCTAAACTTAATTGCATTTTATTCGTCCACTGTTTCACATTCAAAATTTTAGGAAGCTCTGTCTTAAAATTAGTATAATCAAGTCCTTTAAAATAACCCGGAGAGCACTAGAAAGGAACGGATTCTATTACTCTCTGAAAATTTATTGTGTTTGTATAAATTAAAATAATAATTGTATAATATTGGAAATTAGTATTTGTAATTACCTAGCTGTTATAACGTTTAAAAATTTGTATTACGTATCTTATGTGATTATTAATTAGTAATACCTAAATCAAGCGATCGCATTATTGAATGCTAAAATGTAAAAAACTCAAATTGACTTAACTCCTCTATTATATTATTGGATTTTATGATTTATTTATTTATTTTGGCGTTTTTTTTTTTTTTACTTTCCTATGCTTGGGAAAGATAGAGGTAAATGAATACTATTAAATTTAATAAATAAATAAATTTTTAGTTTTGCTATGCATTAATTATTTTAAAACATCTGTATAAACATAAATTTTTGTTTTATATAATGTTAATTTCAAAGTACACAGACGTCAAACGGTCTAATTAAAAATATTTTCTAAGAATAATAAAAGTACCTAGCCTGCTCTTCGTAGTGCTATTTGGGTTATGATAAATAGCTTTATTAAACTAATTTTTAGAAAATGATTCCCAAAATATCGAATGTGAAACAGTGGACTTAAAATGAAATTATTTTTAAACGAAAATACTACTTTATCATATTTGGTCGAAAAGAGGACTTGGATGCGAAAACTACCTCCGTAAATCAAAGGTTAGTTTTACAAATATTCCTCTTGCCTAGATTTATTATTATATAACTTATTTGAAAAAAGTTGAAAACAACATAGAATGATATTTGATATTATATAAGATCAACGTATTTATTACAATTTTATATTCTATTTATTGTATTTTACTTTCGTCTGTCATTATTAAATTAAATAAGTAAATAATTATATAAAAATATACAACACGAAGACTCATGTACACCTATACTTATTTTAGATTATTATATTTATTAAAAATTAGGTATATAAATTAAGGTAGGTATGTATATAATATATATATACATTTTTAATTATTTTATACATAGGTGAAAAAAAAATCTAAAACATTTTCTTAATAATTGTACGTGGATTATATCAATTTAGAATACTATTTATAATTATAATTATTTTTTAGGACTAACAATAATTCGCGTTTTCCAAACACATAGGTAAATAAGTGGTTTTGGTTTTAAAAGAAACACAAGCCAAAACTATAACCAAATGAAAACAAAATGATCAGTTAATAATAAATGCGGAAATCATGTGATAAAAAATGTAAAACAATCCATCAATACCTATAATCGATTAAGTGGTTGTGGCGGTTGTGCGTCTGTGCGAATATAGTGAATATACATAATATATTATATATTGTATATTGAGTAATATGTATGTGAATTAAAAATCAATTTTATAGTTTTAATTTTAATCAAAATTCAAAGTTTTGGTTTGAAATTCTTTTAGTACTTCATAAAGTGGTATATAGTAAGATGTATTTGATAGAATTTTGAAATAAATCGTAAATATTTGCTATTCGGATTTAGAAAAACATTTTCTTGATAAATGTTTGTGTTTTTAGTGAAAATGATGCCTCTTCACTTAATATGTATGTATTATGAATCAAATAAATATAAATGTATTTACTATTAATATTTTATTTTACAAGTCTAAAATTATATACAATTTTAATAACTATTTTATTTTCTGTAACTAATGATAACCGCTTATTATATAAACAAACAAATATTCGTTTTTCGTGAGCCAAGAAATTCCTGCATGAGCGTTTTTTTAAATGTAAAATTAAAAACAAATTGTATTCGAGTGCACATCATGTACATATATAATCATATACATCAGGTATATGATTAAATGTACTTACATTAGTATATAACTAATTTACATAATTTTACTAATTTAATAAGCACACACATACACATTGCATTTATCAATATAGATTAAAATATTATATCGGACACGTGTCGGCATTAGTGCAGTATATTATAATCGATGTGAGTCTGGTTAATTTATCAGGAAAATTCCAACAATTGAGATTGAAAGTGTATCGTAGATTGCATATCAAATCATTTCGTTTTTTTGGTCGTTTCGTATAGATTATTAAAATTAATATTTTAATGCAGCATAAAAACAACATGTTATTTTTTATTAAAATTTGCCGCAGATTACTCACGAACTTTTAGGTACGTACGTATTGGTAATGAAAATGACAAGTACTAAAATAATTATTGATCAATTAAGAACTTTATACTAAATTGGGTGAACTATTGATAACTCTTTAAATTCGCAAAGAACTCGCCGCTTATCCAAAAAGTAGTATGATTGTGAAAGAATTTTTCACGAACGTTTTCATATCATTTAAATGACTATATCAAACAATTCAGGTCATTGAATTTTTTCAAACTGAAAATTTAAGTTTAACGAACAATTAAAATGATATACATAAAAAATATATTTATTATAAAATATGTGATAAAAATTTTCAAAGTTATGGTAGTCATTCATTTTAATAGCAATTATAATAATCTTATTTATACAAAATAATATGGTATCAAATTTTTTATATTATGCATTACGAAATTGATTTTCTCTATTTATATCTGGACTAGTACCGAACATCGAATATTACAATACTTATTATACTATATTAATTGCGATAGTGGTTATTGGTCTTTGTTACGAATTACCATTCACCTGTATGGCTGTATAGGTACCTACTTCAGTTGTGTTTAATCTTGCCGTAATGTGGATATTATTTTTAAATAGAAATGCCTACCTAATATATTTTTAAAATTGAATATTACAAGCGTTAAACATTGAACCAAAAGTTAGTAGACAACTTGGAATTTTGGGTACTTTTAATACTCTCCAGTAAGTACTATTGTTAAATATGCTGATGCGTAACTGATGTAAGATAATTTTACGTGAGTTAAACGGGAGGTGCGTTAACGGCGTACGAAAATTCATTTATCGTACGCTTGCGATTACATCAATGCTGATCGTTTGAAAGTTTCAGATTTTGCAATACGGAAAATAAAAACATGCTGAATTATAGGCTAAAGTATAGTGTAATGTATAGATAGACGTACAGTAAGTACAGCTGAGAAGCGATGACTCGATGCTGAATGGGGGAAAAAAATCACAATTATTCAAAAGTAACTCGAGTTTATCAAAATTTCAAAATCAAATCAACATCTTAAGTGATAAAATGAAATTTAATTTTAAAGTTTTATTAAATGCTTATAATATATATAATATATATTACACCAAAAGTATATAATATAAATACGCAATAAAATCGTATTATAAAAAAATTACGATAAAACACGTTATATTTAAAAAAAATAACAGTGGTACCTATCTATATACTATATTATATAGTATTATTATCATTAAAATTTTATTTGGTTATTAATATTTTGCGTTTTAGTTATTTATTAATTACATTTTTTAATTTTCCTGCTGCTCCTAATACAGAAGTATCCACGTGTTCAATGCATTCAATAAATTGTCTTATAGTATGTAATGAATAACGATGCAGATATCGCTCTTATGGTTTATTGTGAAAGCAGTATTTGAAGTTTTTCTTTGAAGCTCGTCGTTTGAACCATTTCCAGAATCACTATTATTTTTTATTGATATTGGTATATTACTTTTATAGTATAAAAATATATTAGTATATATTTATACTTTGAATTATTAATCACAAATTTTTCTTTGAGTTCACGAGATTAATAAAATGCCACAGGATTACAGGAATTTGAGAAGGGATAAATACAAATTCGAGTTATGGAATTATTTGAATTATCTGCATCACTCGACTACATTGTGTTAAAACTTTTTTTAATTACATGGGACCACGTGTTTAAGAGTTCCGCATGATCCAAAATAAGACTTTATAGAATTGAAAGCTTATCATCTCAAAAATTTGATAAATTCTGGTTAAAGAATCAGTTTTGACATAGGATTGACCTGAATACTTGATGTTGAACGATTAAATACCGACATACTTACGTGTCGAGTCACCGTTGTTATTACCATCGTAAAAACAAATGGTGATAAAGCGGGAGAAGACATTTGCCTCTGGTGAATACCAATAAAATAAAGATGGAAAAATGAATCAGTGTTATACTATTAGGTAAATCAGGAATATTGTTTCTGTGCTATTTTTATTTGTAAAGTACACAATGTTTCTTACGAATTCATGGTTATATACTTTTATGTTTTATATATTTTGTTAACAACGCATATATGAGATAATACACATGTAAAATCTAAGCACATACTTATTTTGAGGTTCATCGCGGATAACTGTGGCTCTGTTCATATACCGTGATTTACGATACAGCCGTTACAGCAAAAACCCATTTCCTTTTTTCCTGCTTCAGCAATCGAATTCGCTCCCTCTCATTTCCCGCTTCGTTACCGCTCCGGACGCATTTATACCTGTAAAGTTACATCTAAGTATACGCTGGTTGTTAGGGAGACTTTTGTGGCACCCTCAAAAATACAAACTTTAACGAGGTTTTAAAATTTAAAATTAATTATATTCTGTGATCGGTTTTCGGTGTATCGTATACGTCGTACGTACCTACCTATTATTTATTGTTCATGTATATTAAATAATATATTTATGAACACAAATGCAATTTGTCAGTTTTACATTTGAAAAGTTTAAACGGTATGATAACGATTTTATTGTTGTCAGTTAAGAGTTATCATTGTTAGCAATCTAATAGTTATTGCCTGTTGGTAAAAATATTATTTATATTGTTAATGTTTTACCATTTTTATAGTAAATAAATGATTAGTAAATCAGCACGAACTTAGCACTTGCGATGATATTTTACACCTATAATACTTATTAAGTCCTATTATATTATATAAATACGATTACAGCTAGACTTTAGTATAATATAGATGATTTCGCGTGCCATTCTTAATGGTTATAAATATATAATAATATATCATGGTATTCCTACTGTATAGTTAAAAAAAAATAACAGTCACCAAAGTCCAAAGATTTTTATAATAAAAAAATCATTCTAGCTAAAATTGTTGTGAGTTAGAGTTTTTTTTTTTTTTACCTCGCACTTATTATCCACAGCGCAAAAAGATAGACACTCCTAACATAATAAATGCAAATTAAATTGTATAACCGAGAATTCCCGTCGAGCGGTGACAGTCCAAATTGTATTGTATCTATGGTAAACCATATCGTCGCGCCTACCGCTGTTTTGTTTTTTTTTTTATTGTAGCGCATTTCTCAGATGATGATCGCGATCTATCTAAGATTGGTTAGACTTATTACGTATTATTATTATTATATATATTTGAATTTTTTTTAATTATTACTAGGTAAAATACTTATTATGTAAATCCATTAATAATTAACGACATGAATGAAGTATCTAAAGTCAACTGTAAAATATTGCAATATTTGATATATATTTTTAGATTTTAAAATTATATATATTTAAATCAGTCATATTTGATGATTTTACAATTATTTTTTTTAGATTGTTTCTCGAGCACATTTGGTGATAAATACTGTTTTTATCGTTATAGTTTTTAAAAATGTTTATAACAACATATACACAATACTCATTCCTTATTCAAAGCAGAATATTTTTACAGTAGGTACTTCGTCGATTTATACAAATCAAATTTTGGACGAATATAGTTTATGAGCCGTATGTACTTAAAGTTTAGTTAAGTTGAGTGCAAACACAGGGATACCAGTAATTAAAATGTTGATCTATTACTTAACTTGCCTGAACTTAAAATACTTATAATTTATATTATATAATAGTTAGTTATAATTATAATTTATAACTAACAAACAGTTCGTCCAAAATTTGATTTTTATAGAATAAAATACTACGAATATTATTATATATACTTTGCAATACGAAATTAAAAACATGAGTTGGCATTCAAAAAAGTAAAAGAAAAATTGTTTTCCGTAATATTGTCAGTAATGACTTAAAATTTATAGAAAGAAATCTTTCAAAAACATTATAGTGTTTTTTTAAAATAATAAGTTTCTTACGTTTTTAAATGGATCAGTCCGAATATTCGCTCTAAAAAAAATTAATTATCAATCATGTATGCGCAGTTCTCTCTCTCTACGACCTCGAATGATTTTTGGCGAGATGACGGACACAATATATTGTTATACATCGTTCCCTGTGCTCGCCCTTGCCCTTGGAGTCACGGATCAATAAATTCGATTTACTATAATAATTATACTATTATAGTGCACATTATTATTATTATTATTATAGTATATGTGAAATATTTTTGCGGCGGTTGCAAACCATATTATTGTTATGTAAGATGTATCGAGTCTCCATCACTGCAGGTTTGAAGATGACGCCAACGACAGTGCCAAGGTGAAAAACGATTTGAAAAAACAAACAAAACGCGTCGTCGATCATTGCCAATAATAATAATAATAATAATAATTATTATTATTATTATTATGACGGATCGTCCCACCTCGTCATCAGGTTATCTCCCTCCTCCCTCAAAGTCATCGCACGTTTCACACTTAAACGTTTCCCTAGTCTCGAAACGCCTCACGTCCGAGTGCGTGCACTGAGCTTACGCGGCTGTAACGATCCGAATTGAAAAAAAAAATTAGATAAATACGAATATTGTTATCGTAGTCTACGGGGATTTTTTTTTTCATTACTTGCACGCTTCGCTCATTATATTTCAATTTTTTTTTCTCTCGTTCCCCGCTCAGGTTACGTTTCTGCGGCAGCGGAGGTTCGCGTATATTTCTACTAGCTACCTATATAAAGACGTCAGTATCGGACGGCAGGCGTACGCTGTTTATCGAACTCGCGTGTTCGTCGAGGCAGTATCATAATTATTATAATATTCACCGTTGATGCCGTATTGTTATTACTGCACTATCATTAAGTCACAATATCGTCTGTAGCTGGTACCTATATCTACGCGTAGATTTCGAACGAACGAGAAAATAAGTTCAATCGAATATTGAAAAAACATTTTACATACGCGTTGACCCACCCACACCGCGACACAGACACAACGCCGTATAGGTATTCCACCTACGGTCAATCCAAAATCGTACTTCAAATTTCAGCCCAAGTGAGTTTTTTGTTTTTGTTATATATCCATCGTCTTCTTTCCGGTTAAGGTATTATAACGATAATAACATTGTAATATTATGTGTTTATTATAGTCTCGCATCGTTATTGTTATTGGATTATGATATAGTTACCAAGTTAATTGGTGCTTCTAAAGTATATTATACATTATAATATGATTATTTATTTATTATTTCTACTGCGCACTTTCAGTAAAATAATAGATTCATGGACTTGTATTATTGTTTATAAGTTTTATAAGTTTAAATATATTAACAATGTGTACCTAATATTAAACCAATTCAACGACAATATTATAACTACCGTCATATTATTTTGTCTAGAATTTCGAACGTTTAGGACTTGAGTAAGTAACGGTGTTCGTGGAGAGAGCAAACCATGTGTAACCACTATACTCACTCATTAGTTTGGAAATAATTGTGTATAGGACAATTATATTATAATACTGTGTGATCCACTTGACGTAAGACATTAGTTATTTCAATAACTATCAACGTGTTTGAAAATGTTTTTAACATAATTAATTTTAAGTCATTAAAAATATAAATTTTTACTATTTTCCATAATTTTGACTTTATCTTTTTTATTTATTTTTTTACGGCAGTATTTTAAATTTCTTATTCTAAATCAGAACATATGTCGCAATATTTTTATGTAAACGCATTTAATTTTGAACGAATAGTGTAAGACTTATAACTTTATAAGCTTAGATGAGTCGAATAAAGTAGGAAACAGTGTTTTCTATTCGTTTTCTAATTTTTGAATATTTATAAATTTATAGTTCATAAATTACTCGTCTAAAATTCGATTTTTATGTCAAGATACTATAAAGATTATTCTGCATCAGAGTATGAAATTAAAAATCTATTTTACATTAAAAACAGTAGGTACCTAAATAAATTATAACGATAACGAATAGAAAAGAAATATTTTCAAAAAATCAGTTTTATTCGAACTAATGAATGCCTTACTTTAAATGAATCACCCAGTATATTCACATAGAAATTATTATTCTCATTTATATTAAACTATATAGTCTAGGCGGTAAACCCACTAGGCTCACGTGTGTACACAGTGCGTAAATGATTTTAGAGTGCTCGTTTTAGAACCGTGTACTGCGGTATACATTGATCTCAGCCCGAGCGAGAATTGCTTTTGATCTCGTTTACACCAAGTTTAAACCACCGCAACCGCGTAATAATTAAACTGCTCGGAAAAACCTTTTGACTGTTTGATCACATCCACGTTTTTTCTCAACTATTTTTGACGTTTTCTAAAACATTTTATGTGCAGTGAATGTTAATGGTTGATAAACTGCAAGTATTGCTTAGTTTCGTATTTTTTTAGTTGTCACTAATTGACTGGACAATAATAATAAAAAAAAAATACAATTGTTATATAATGTGATAAAATATAAGACCCTATACATATTGTATAATATATAACTACTAATGACGACGATAATGGATGTTATAATATCTAAGCTTCGACAGAACATAATATAATAGTATTCTATTATTTAGTTTTATCCATTATCGAATAAAGCTTGTACGGTTTATATTATACGCGATACGTTAATACGTTATTGTACTCATTTAACATTAAATTATTATCAATCAATCAATACATAACTTTGCTATTGGATACACCACACCGCAATATGTTCCAATTATTTACAAATATTACCAAATACTATGTGACACCAGCTACCGATTATATTATATTATTTACGGTTCTACCTATGTTGAACGGTTTTCGAGCTTCGTCCATTGTGCGCGCGATGTAATAGATCGTTTTCGGATCGTACAAAAGTATTTGAAAATAATATGCGTGTATTATTTGTAATTAATAATTATCCGAAGCTATACCTACCTCAATTATCATTCGTTAGACGAGCGTTTGACTGCAAATTACCGGGATGGTGTATTCGGTGATATATATATTATCGTAAATTTATGACGTTCTTTTGAAAATTACGAATGAGTCGTAATGTTAAGATCTGCAGCGAAATCTTTTATAATAATATACGTATTTCATCATAGCTATAATTCAAATTATTAATATGTATGTGTTAGATGATTTGTATACAAACAAATATTATTATATTATATATAATTGATGATACGTATATTTAAAAATACCTTTTTAAAAAACAATAAACTTAAATCATACTATTTAGTATTTATGCATTATTGTAATTATTGTAATTTACTGAAATAATATTTTATTTATTTAATATTGAATACACGCAGTTCCGGGTTAACCGATGAACAAAATATAATTTTATGACATTATCCATGAAAAAAAAATGTACTTACTAAATATTTTTCATTATGTATCTATTGACAATCCAAATTTGTAACATTTGAGTTTTAAATACTCATAACAAACTAACGATGTTATCTCTACATTTTTTTTTTTTTAATTTCAATAACAACAAGTTATGCTTTAAGTTTTTCTAATAATATATACTTTCAAGTCAAATTTAGCTAAGGCTAATAAAAAATACCCTAGTGGAAATATTTGAAATTAGGTCATTAGTTTACGACGACTAATTACTGGACGATGTCCACTATGTCTATAACCCACATTTACAAAATGGATCGATTTACATACACCTCTCGCTAGGAAAAACTTGCTCACCAATACTACTGATAGATTTTAAACTTAATGATTTTCCAAATGTCCTCTCTAACTATTCCTTTAAATTAATCATAATATAATTTCATATCATTACGTAAAAAGAGTATATTATATATTTTGTATCTCAAACCTTCTTATACCAATAACTACCTATACTATTTTTTTTTTTTTTTTTTTATTAGTTTTTTAAATAAAAACTATTGTATCTCTACAGTCTACAGGCATATCTAAGTATGTAAACAAGAATTTATTAGTCCAAAAGTGGAAAGTGCTATTATTAGTATAGATTATAGAAATATTATTTTAAATCTTTTAAGTACCTATTATATAGATATTAATATTTTAACTAAAGAGTAATGCACACATTTTCGTGATTTTAACTAATTTCGTCGAAATTTTAATTTCAAACGATTATAAATGTATTTAAAAAAAAAATGCTATAATGTTATTTTATTAAACTGTATTTAAAGAGCCAACATTTTTTTAGTACTTAGGATACTCGATGTCTTAATCCAGTACTGTAAATACACATTAAGTTTTATGTATAAAAAAGTATACTTTAATTAATTAGCGATCATAATTTGAATTTTTAAGTTTTTTTATTTTCTTCTGGAAACCAAAAATAGTAGTTAATGCAATTATGATATTAGCGACTTTTTGATTATCTCAAACGAGTTAAAAGTCAAGTTAATTTATTCGCACAACTCTGCAGTTTTCAAAAGTGACTTAATTAAATTTTCTTTTTAAGTCAGATAGACATCACAATGGGTTTATGGCTCGTTCCGTGGAGAGTATATTATTAGGCTTATAATAATTAAAGGCCTGCGGTGACATTTTTAACTAAATTACAATATGACACAATTAATGAAAAGTCCGAAACTATCAGTAAAATTGTCATGTCATTGAAATAATTTAGATATTATTGCATTTTTTCGGTTTACTAGAGGCACAGCTATCGTATTATTTTTAAATCGTTCGGGTAGCAGATAATAATATAATATTATGTAATTTCCATGCCTGGGATATTATAATCGTGATTATATTATTCATATTCGAATAGTTGTCACATTACTACATGTTGATCGATTGCTGTTATTACTTCCCTTCGTTACGGTATATAATACTTTTAATTGTGTATGTTTTATAAATGGGGTAGGTAGTCTTTATAGTAGCAGTGTTTACAAAAGATTTGGAAGTTCAACTTTCATCTCCCTTCCCTTGCCGTAAAATATTATGCACTAAAACATGTCTTTACTTATATAATATCATAACTTTTAGTTTGAAACATATATTGGTTCAATAATTTATAAACAGATTTTTTTTCTTCCTGTTCTTGGTTTTGTAATAATATATTAGTCATAAAAATAGCTAGGATTCTTATGACTTTTGCATTATTTTCCTATACAATGCTATACATGCTTTCTTGATACTAATTGTATTTTGCATTTTTAGCTATAAATTCCTTTTTTTTTTTTTTATTTTTACATAATTTTTTTTTTTATATATATATTTTAGAAATTGTATTTTTTACAGTGTGTGTGTGTGTGTGTGTGTGGAGGGGAAGGATATTATTTTCAAATTTTTAATTTTTAAGAAAATTTGAATAATATTCAAAAAAAAAAAATAATAAATGTACTATTTGGGGTTTTTGTTATGATTAAAATTATCACGTACCGATAAGATTTTAATTTTTATTAACTTGTTTAAAAACATCAGATACATTTTAAGTGCGCAATGTAACGGAAGGTATGCAAAATAACAAAATTCTTGTTTTTATTCAGATATATTTTTTTTTTTTACTGTAAATCCAACTTAAACATTTTAATGTTTATTAACTATTAAAATTTTACAAATCATATTTTAAATCACGCTGACACTAATTATCACTCTATATGTATAAATAACTATAATTGTTTTCATTTATTTAAGTAGATTTGTTCGGTCATTTTTTAAGAGTATTTTTGAATTTTATTTAGGGCAATTTTATGTGTTTTTTAGGTCATCAATATCCTTGACGTAAATCACAATATTTAAATAAGATGCAATTATAGCTATTACGGAATAATACCATTTCTTTATTTCATTTCGTGCCTAAGATTTAATCAAAGTATTTTTAAAAATTATTGCATAATAGGTTATATATAATGTATTTTAATTACACCCTTTAAATTATTTTTAGATTTTTTTTCATGCATAGGTACGTTCAATTATAGTTGGGTACCTATAGTCTAGGTATATTTTCGTAGAAAAATGAAATAGTTTTGCATATTCAGTGAACAATTACCACTTTAGCCCTTTCTCATGACATGCATATTTTTTATATTTTTCAACGCATGTTTATAGAAATTGTTGCATAATCAAGTTCATTTTTGGTAATTTAATGCATGTGATATATTTCGTTGTTGAAAAGTGTTCCTGTGTTTCGAGCTATAATGAGTCCTTAGTGTTTAAAAGTAGGTATGCAGATTACATTGAATCAAAATCGAGAACAAAATTGAAGTTTCTGATAAAATATTTAACAAATTGGTAGACAGTATAATACATTATAAATTATGTTCAACACTTTAAAGCATAAATTATTTGAACAGTTTGGTAGGTTTGGTTACTTCCTAACAGCTTGGTACCTATATATTGATATATTTCCTAATAGTACTGTATAATAAAATAAATATCTGAGTTGAAAACATAAAAACAATTTTTATAATATTAGGTTAAAATATATCAGTTTAACTCATTAATTAGTTGTCTACCTCTTTTAGGATGCAACAAAGGTATTAATAAAACTTTTCTACAACCTTCGAAGAAGGCACAACAAATACACAATAAACTAATTACTAAGGTAATAACATTCGTTGAAAACATAAAGTTGGATAAGAAATTGTAATTCACTTTAATGCAGAAATTAAATGTAGTCGTAAAAAATATAAGTACTATTTGAAGTGAAAAACAACACATTCAACAAAAAACATGATTTATTTCGGTGATTTAAAAATTAATATTGCTTAGATATATATAATATAACAGTTTTTCAAGTACAATAATTTGATTCTAGATAATATTGTTCATCTATTCAATTCGATATTGTATTTCGTAATAATATTGCACATTCGGATTAATAAATAAATATTATATAAAGTTTTTTTCAGTTATTATTAGTTTTTTTCCTAGTTTTGAGCGAAGAAACAATACATATTATATGCTGTACATTTATATATTTTGGTCTAGATTTTTATTAGCGTTACATTATTAGATTTTCTAAATAAATTATATATTTTTATTATAATCTGGGTATGGGCGAGGTTATAATATTGATTGAATTAAATATTAAGTGACCAAAACCTAACATAAGAATACGTTAACTACTCAAATTGCTATACTTTTTTGAATTGATTTATAATAGGACTATTAAATATTAATATTATCGTTATGTACCATATTGTATTTTTAGGATCACTCGTACTTGGTTAATAGTTTTCGTGTAGGTGACCCTGCACAAGGTTCTGTCCAACTACATTATATTATCAAAGTTTATTCTATAAACGCTTTTCGAGAAATTCGATTTAAATACGTCCACTTGACTGTTATTAAATTCGATATTGAATTCGAAGCGCACGATGGGACGACGTTTTTGACAAACGAGCTGAGATTTTATAACAGCGAAGCGCCACGCGCTGTCGAATCATTTTTCACGTCTGTTTCTAATGGGTTTCTGGGGCGTGATTTCTCGGTTATAATGTATATATGTTCAACATATGCGTTTATAATATTAGGTAAACATGGCTACATATTGTACAGGCGATTTGCACGGTCCGAATCAAATTGTTTAAATTTAAAATTAAAAACATTTATTTTCGAAAAATGCAAAACTATACGATCCCCAACAGATTGTCGTCACGCAACCCTAGCATATTATATTTTGGACGTTGTATAAGTATAATAATCATATTATATTATTCTCAGGGCGTTTCTTTTACCACAATACGTTCATTATTTTGATTATTTTTTTCTAGAAGAGAATTTTTAAATGGACAAAAGTTTTTGTGATTGAGATTTCAATTTTAGTTTTTTAAATAAATTTAAACAATTTTATTTCTCGAAAAAATAAGCTTGAATAAGTTTCTTTACTATACCGAACGATATTATAATATTACTTATATCAAAAGTCAAAACGAAAAGTAGAAAAATTATGGGTTAGAAACCGTATTTTTTTTTTTTTTTTGAAAAATGTCTCATTGAAAACACATATTGTTGGAATTCTAATTGTATATTAAATCATAATATATTACCATGAAATATAATCCGTTTGAAATATATTATGTGTATGTCGGAAATGTCATTTTTTGACAAATATCATTTTGTTGGAAACATAATAATATGTTGAACTGTTATAAACTGAACAATAATTTTTTGGAACCGTATTTTTGTGGAAAATATTTTCTTGGAATCTTATATTGATGTATTGTTGACTAACGGTAGGTAAACGGTTCCTAACCAATATATTTCCAACGGAGTACGTTTTAATTAAATACGATTCCAAAATAATATTTGGCATCGGTTTAATTTCAAAATGTATACGTTTTCGAGTAAATAAGTATTTTTCTAGCAAAATATATTTATATATTTCCATATACAAACAGTCAAAGATAAATACAATTCAGAAAAATATTTTCCGAATTTTTACGTTGTAACCAATATTATTTTACAACGAAATAAAGTCCGCCACTCTTATCTTACGGTTTAATCCTCATAAAGCCTACGCGCGGATAAATGACAATAATAATCACTCATCATCATGTAGTATTCTATGAAAACCATATTGGTTTTTTGACGTGATAACGCATGCTCTAGCGGCGCGGTTTCAAAGTTGTTTTTTCGGTATAATATTTTATAATTTTAAAATATCAGGTGTACGGGTACAACGAGCAGGTTCTAATAAAATTTGCGTTCCAGTCGTACGTGATATTGTAGCTGATGCAGATGATGATGAATTATTTCAATTGGTTTTTCTTTTTTCATTAAAAGTTTGCCAATACTCGTCAATGTGGTTTGTCGTAAACTCGTAACACCGAGCGAAACGGCGCGTATAATATCCTATAGAAAACAAAACCATTTGTGTGTGTGTGTGTTCCGTTTTGTTCAATAAAAATATATTATAACATCTGATATCCAATTTCAAAATGTATAGTATACGTGTATTATAATCATCGATACGTTCACATATCTGGTTGAACACTGAAATTAAATGCACTTAAAATGTGTGTTAGGTATATATAATATTATGAATTATAATGTAAATAATAAATATGCATTAATAATGACATAATATCTTCCAATATAAAAATAATTATTAAACGTTAATGTTTTATCGAGTTAAATAGATGAAAGAATTAAAAAAAGAAAAAGATCATACAATATTTCTTAAAAAATAAATAACATTATGGGATTTTAACTTTTAAGATAATAAACTATCTTTTCCGGCAGTGGCAACACCAAACTTAATTTTTTATAGTGTACAATATTTTTTTCCAATAACCGTTGGGAGTTACGATATTTCAATTTTATCATTATCTCTTCACTTAATAAATTTTGATAAACATATTTCTTATCATACTACAAAATACAAACAATATAAATTATAATAGATAAATTTTCTAAATACCTTGATTAAATACTAGAATTTAAGATAGTTTATTAAAAAAAATATTTTAATTATGTTATACACAAATACGAGTATATATTATATTTTTATTATATACGATAATATTACACAACACACATAAATATTCAAATATTACAGGTTGGGAAAAACAAAATATAGTGGGCAACTTTTCTCTATAATATGGTATAACCGCTATCGATTTTTGATTTTGTTTATTCAACCCAATATCAAGCCATTTTAAGACGATTCGTCGTAAATATAATTATGTACCAACTCGATTTTGTCTCATTTATCATTTTGTACGAAATTCGGTCTGCAAGTATAACGATGGTGGATTTATATAACTTTAAACGTAGGTATAACATAACATATCGCATGATTTAATTATTCGGATTTTGGTACATTTTTTTCAGTTCTTAATCGGAAAGCGATAATATGCTGATGTTAAAACCTATACATTTTGCCTGTATAAATGGTATAAACAGTTAAAATGCGATTTCTGTAATTTTTTAGCTGGTGGCTCCAGAAAATATGTGTTATTATAATGTAATATAATAAGAGCTCGCGTTTAACGTATGCGTTGTATATTTTACTTATTTATACCTACAAATTTTAACTATAAACTTTCATATTATTATTCTGTAAACATATTCATCAGACAGATAAAAAACATTGTACGCCTCGTCGTCGTTGTATAGTGCAGCTATTTTTTTTCTTTTTTTTTTGCGGAACTTGGTTCTCAAACTATTTTCTACCCAACGTCCTCTCATCATTTGTACTCTCTTTACATCCACCTGAATAATAATATTATACTACGCGGTTGTCAAACACTACACCGACTGCAGTAATATATTACATTACACCGTGTACCTACTACCTATGTACATTTGCATAAGACGATCGAACGCGCTCTGCAGAGCTGTACATACACATATACCTATTGTATAATAGTCGTGTTTTACATTTAGATTAGATGAACAGCTACAGCCCCCATCGTGTAACGCGAAGACAAATTTAAATATTTTAACGAAATCTTAAGGCGAAAGGGAAAGAAAAACGGCAAATAATGCACATACTATTGTGTTGAAACGTACGGGGGGAGGTATTTTGGCAGGTCTGCAGATATTATATAAGGCGTATATTTATTGCCGAGGTATTTACGCAACAGTAACATCGCCGGAGACGATTTTTTCGCTCGAAGAAACGGATTAACCATCAGAAAAATATAAATATATATAATATATTGTAAGAAATTCAACGGCTTACAAGTATACTTTTCCAAAATTTGATGTAAACATAAGTAATGCGAGTACGCTAGTCTTATCTTTGGAAAATGAAAGGTGTGTAATTTTGAACTAATCCGACTCTAAAAAATTTAATTTCGTTTCGATTTCAAATTCACACATACAAATTTGTATATAAAATAATAATATCATATACTTGGTATGAAATACCGTATACCTAATATGACGTATTCCACTCTACGAATATAATATTGTATTATAATGAATACATGTTTCCAGAGCTCTTTCAAGTACCTATTTATAATATGATATTTTAGTTTTAGTCTAAACTCCGCAGTTAGTGATTTGTAAGGAGGGATTGCATAAAGCCACGGGCCATGCTGGTCATGAAATTTCTATGTTCAATAGCTATTGCCGTATAGTGTATACCTATAGGCTATAATAATATTATTAATAAATAACACGAAAATACTATTTAATTACGATGGTGATAGTTGTATTTATCAACAAAAGATTTATAGACGTGAAACACAAAACATTTATGGTAGGTAATAGATTATAATATAAGTTAATATAGTACAATATAAGTAGTGCACAATCGTTAACGGTTTTAGATTCTTACGACCGTCTGCTATCTGTATCAGAATATCGTCGGAATTAAAATATTATCATTTTTTTTTTTTTATTTATTACTTAGGTATTTTTATTGAAATACCTACGGTAAATACGATAAATGTTTTTCACTATATAATATTATATATATTCGTATCACATAAAATCTAGTATCGGTAATAAACTTAAACGTAAGCCGAAATATAATAATTACAACACCGCTATAATTGAGAACGTTGCAATTGAAAGTTGGGTATACGATAATATTATAATATTGTACCTATTCTTATGTCTCACGCACGTTGAAAAATCGGGGTTTTTATAAATTTCAAATTCCATGACTCACGATTGCGAGTCGGAGGATCTAACGATACAATATTTTATATTAGTTATTACGGTTGTCATCTGTACTTACTATTTATATATTAAATATAACGTACGAAATTTCAGCGAACATTAATAATGATTAGGTATGAAGACTGCTGACAAGTATGACGAAACGACAAAATGTATGTACAACACCTAATCACCGCGTTAATTATATATAAACACTATGCTAAACAAACAAAATGAGCTTAAAATCGAATTAATAACTATCAAAAATGAGAATTCCAAGAAAACTCTACAGACAGTGCGCGGTCATCCTCGTTAATTTGTACAACGAAGGTCGACATCGATATTCTGACGTATATACCTATAGAAATTCAATACGATATTAGGCATCCTACTTACGCTTCCAACACTTTTTTTCGGCTCAAAAAATGTTGTTCAAATGCTCAACAAGTGTTAATATTTGCATAAGGCTTTAATACATTTATTTAGATGATAACTTTATTCGATTATCTTAATATTAGAGGTATTATTTTTATAGCTATTTTTATTTGATATAAAACTAACGATTATTAATTATTATCTTTTTATTAAAATCTATTATTAAAAAATAAATAAAAAATAAAAATTATATTTTTTTCATTTTCAACACCTAAAAATTATAGCATTAAATAACATAAGCTAAATGGACGCATGTGATGCCATGGCTTTCATTTAAAAGTTTCTTTTCATAGTCGGAAAACCTAATAATAGACGGATGAGAAACTTTAAGCACAGATGGCGTTTTAAAGATCATAACATTTCAATAGTAAGTACCATTCCTTATATGTTGTAATATAGATACATTATATATTTTTTTTTTCGGATTATCTCCACAGACGTCACTCGATAATGTAAACACTTTAAAGTATAAACGAAAATAATTCTTAAAATATTGTTAATATAATATCGTTTAAGCCAGATGTAAGAGGTTAGAGTGAAAAGCAAAAAAAATTGTCAACCAAAATAAGAATAAAACTTAAATCATTAGAAAAATAATATTAGGTGGACATACAATAAAGATAAACGCTTACGACTATAACCAATCACCAGAATAACGTAAAATAACATAAAATAACATCTAAACATCTAAAGGCCATAAGAAAAATTGTTTGATGGATGTTAATCTGAAAAATCTATTTGCAAGTCGTATGGAAGGTACTAACTGAAACGGACAGAAAACAACAATTAATTCAAAATGTTTTATAGTATAATTGTACAGCTGTAAATGGTTTGTGCAGTTTATGGATAAAAGAACGCGTAACTACTTATCCCATTAGATTATTTTTTATCGGATGCAGTGAAAACGACTAAAATATTTGACACACGTTTCACAATGTTATATTGGTGGGTTTGTTTTCTTTATTCTCGCCGAATTTAATGGAAAATGTTTCGCGTGAGTCGCGCTCGTTTTCGGTGAAATAAAAACGCCATCGTCGCCATGTACATTACATCTATAATATAGAGCATAGGTATATACATTACTTAAAATATTATACGAATAATCGTTGTTGTACATTTTGTAGCATAATTAGAAATACGTGTATAATAATATATTATAATATAATGGAAATATAATAATATAATATATCACCCTACGGTCATATTACCTATATATACTTATTATCTATTTTATATCTACAATGAATGTTGTATAACGGTCGTACGGCATGCGATTTTATAAAAGTACGATAAGTACGTTTTTTAAAACGGAAGAACATAAAATGATAATACGGTTTACAGTACAGATATGTAAAAATTAAATTATTTCATTAAAATGGACGAATCGCGATTTATATGTATAATATTATAATTGTATTATTATAGTAAGATAGTATAGTCTGAATTGCAGACTATTTCTAACCTCTGGAACATCTTATTTCAATCATATTTTGAAAACATTTTTGAATCATCATTTTTTGACAATACATACTATTAATATTGTGATTTGCATACATAACCGCATGACCTATACGTCTCCATAATTTACATGTTTATCGGCCACGGGTCGTATGAAAAATATTCATAATATATAATATTCACTTCGTTCATACAACGATTACATTTGTTGTTCAAAAATTTAAATTTCGTGGGTCCGAGGTGACGATGAATATGATATCTGCGATAGAGATTTGTTATACGGTTTTACATGATTCTTTTTTCCAGTTTTGGTTCAACTATATTATAGATACGTACGAATACCCAAGTCACTTTATATTTATATAAAGAACGTGAACTGCTGTAGGTGTAATATAACAATGGTGTTTTGTTACTATCTACAATTTTAAAGTTTTATCCCAACTAATAATCTCGAATTGTATTTCAAAAATATAATATAAAATTGTTATATAATTACTTTCTCGAATTCGAGATAAGGTTTTGTAATGCCATTTTTTTTTTATCAAACCACACATTACCATGTTATGATAAGATATAATTTATACAATTATTTGTACCTATGTAAGAACTAATTTTATTTTATTTTTTTGAATTTCTATTAACTAGTTTTTTCTTTTATCAATCTTATGAGATAATTTTTTTTAAAAATCATAACATTAAAAAAATTATCAATTTATTCTTTGAGATAATCATAAACGTTTATATTCCATTAAGTGAAATATTTTTAAAATGTAGTACAAAAATTCAAACTAAAAACGTAAAGTATTAGGAAGATATAAAAGTAATGAATAATGATAAATTATAAAGTGCGAATTGCATATAAATAATTAAGCTGTAACTATACATTAAAAAAATATTATTGGTAAAAAAAAAAGGTTTTAAAAATTTTATTTTTATACTGTCTTACTTATCATGGACTTTCTATGGAAGTGTGTGCAGGAATTTTATAAGCGAAGTTGGTATAAAATCTGAATAATAATACTGACATTTTCTTTACTGGTAAAAAGTGTCAGGTATTCTATAGATTTCCTATATACTATAATAACTATAATATACAGGTACAATGTGTATTATAATATAATATACATAATATCTAATATAATTATAATTAAGTATTAGTCATGTCAAAAATTAGAATATAAAGGTTTCCTGATGGTTTAATACATTTTGGTTTTTTGTTATTAATAATAACCATATTTTAAAATGTTTGAGATTTTTTATGCTACTTCAAGAGTGTCTTGTAGCCATTCAAATTTTTGTTTTTAAAATGAAAACCACTTTTTTTACTCAAAATTATTTAATAGATGACCGATGATTTTTTTTCAAAATGTTAATGTACTGAGTAGCTTTTTAGTGATTTGTTTATTTATACGTCTTAAGGACAATAAAAATGGTTCTATTAAATACTCATTATTATGGACCTATTATTTACTGCAGTACATAAAATTAAATACCCTGTCCAAAAACTACTTATTCTAATTTTGAATAAAGCATATCTATATCTAAAAAAAACTGTTTTCATTTAAGAAATAGAATTTATATCTCCACAAAAGACTCTTTAAAATACAAACATCATAGATTTGAAAATAGTCTGCTCTAAGTATACAAAAAATATATATAAAAATGTATAAATATTTTATAGATATTTAAAATTGTTAAAAAAATAATATTAATAATATTATTAATATTATTTAAATATTTTATATATTATCTAAAAATCAGATTTTGAATAACCGAATTATTGAAGAAAAAGAGGTTGAGCATGCTTGACGAATCACCCTGTATAGTGTGTACATATAAAATATACCTATATAAAAAAAAAGAACAATTTATCGGTTCTACTTTATAGATAATATTGTAAATTTGTAAAGGTAGTCTAACTGTTGATAATACAACGATTAAAATATACACGTACATGACTAAAGACAATACAATATTTTTTATTATAATTTTTAAATATCTGTATACCGTTTTTTATGGCTTTATAGATGTATATAAATATTTTTAAATTTCAATTACCCGTTGTTATAATATAGGTTAACGATAATAATACATATTATATTATTTTTAAAATTAACCAATAAATACGATAAAATATTAAAGACAATATTAATATTTTTTTATCAGAAAGGTTGGCCATTGACTGTGGATTAAAGAAAAACTACTGCAAGCCTCTTTTTAATAACTATACTTACACTAAATAAAAAAAAACATGACTAGGATCGCGAAAACTTAAGTGCATAAAGACCGAATCCGAAAGAAGAATGTAATAAATAATATATTGACAGAAGTGTCTTAGGATGATTTTAGTTTTTTGTCGGGAATGGAAAGAAAGCCAGAGATTGGGTATGTTCATATTTTATGCATCCTGATGTAGCATTAGTTCAATGGCACAATTTATTAACTTAAATTTAATACACGAGTTCACTAGGCATAGTAAGGCTTAGCTAGACATTAAGTGTTTTTGATGAAAAGCGCTTTAACTCAATTAAGTTTTGATTGTCGATGATTGAAGCGTATGACAAATTTATTATCAAGTTAAATTAAGTTTTTTTCTGGTTTGGCTATGAAGATTTTAATTCCTTGTTTAATGTCATATTATATTGTATTACCTATTATACTAAATATAGTAAGTTATGCGCATAACACTCATATACCATGGATGTATAATGTATTTATTATAATATTAAAAAATAGGCAATATAAATTAAATTTTAAAATAAATGTAAACTTCCAACATTTTTTTTTTTTTGAAATTACCTAAAAATATTATAGTTAGGTGTATAATAAAATATTCTTGCCAGCTATAATATTATATCACTGTATTTTCATAGTCCTATATCTAACATCGACTTGAATTTATTTAATACTATTTATTTATAAATAATAATCAATAATACCTAGTAATAATTTTACTTAAATAATACTTAATAAATAAGCATTCGTTATGCTTCATATAGTATAAATAGACTTCTTATTTATATATACATATTATTATCTAAATATACATCTAAATTTAATGAAATAGCTAGCCCCAACGTACAATTTATTGATCTTGTCAAGTTATGTGTTTCAATAAAAATTACTGCAACAGATTCGTGTATATTACACTTTTAATGAAAATAATGTATTTTAATAGACTAGGTACCTATTAATATTTCTTGATAGCGTTTATACCAGTAAGGCTGTGACATGTTCGATACACATTTATGTATTGAAAATCTAATTTATAACCTTAGAAGTCTATCCCTAGAGACTGTCAATTTCTAAATATTTGTTGTACCTATGCAGCATCACTTATATAATGTAGGTATAAGTATATAATGTATTTTTTAAATAAAAATTAAAAAGTCATTTTCTTTTATCGAATAGTTCATATTTTACAATTTTGGAATAATTCTTCGTTTACGCAAAGGTAAAAATATGTGTAATGACTTATTGAAAAAAATGTACAATAATCATTAATCAAATCAAACACAAGAACTGATGATAATGTATAACGACGTAACGCGTAAAGAGAGAAAAGAAAATAAGTCAAAAACGTACTAATAACTTATCTAAAAACAAAAATAAAAAAACGTCTCATTTTTGTATTGACTGTAATAGCTTTTTCATTTTTTACAAATAGTTTAAGGTAAGAAAAATATGAAAATCAAATATTAGATTTTGAATTGCGATGGAGCGACGAATATATTGGTTTTATAATAACATGTGTTTTTTGTGTACATTTGCACGATAAGTAGTCGATAAAATGCTTTGATTTTCAACTTTGAAAGTGATTTTGTATAAAAATTAGATTTAGTTTATACTTGAAAGTAAAAATTAAAAATCCTAGTACCTATTTTGAAAAAATAAAAAAAACAACTACAGAAAATTGGAATTGTTATACAAATCAAATAAAGATAGAAAATTTGAAAGTAGTAAGCAAACGCCATACACCGTTGTTGAAAAATGTTTATCATTATCGTTGTTAGCATTTTAATTTATGTAATAATTATTTAATGAGACCTTCAATCATTTTATAAAAAATTGTCATTTATAGTTTTTCTCGACAATTTTCTATTTCATATTATAATTTAAAATGTCACTTTGTAATTTAAATTTTAAATAGAAAGTCTGGCTATATACACATGATTTATTTTAATTTTGTACATAATAATATTTTTAATATCTAAGTATAAAGTATGTGGTTTTTGATTATCCGTTCAAATGAAACGTGCAATATTATCATTTTAATTTATACAGTAAGCACATTACCTACGATAGATCGTCGTTATCATACGACCACGAAATCATATTATACTAAAAATGAGACGACGCGTTTTGTTACACATAATCACATGGCCTTCGACTTCGAGATATAATAATAATACCAGTCTTGTAAAGTACCTGTGTAAAAGTATTCAAAAACTTTTCAAGTACTCTATTAAGTATTTTATAAATGCATTCTCAAAGTATCTGTACTTAAAATCAATTACTTTATATTTTTAGTTTAAACGTTTTATATTTTGAATTCGTTTACGAAAAATAAAAATAAAAATTGAGGAATAGATATGAGAATAAAAGTCAAAATATGTAACATACCAAAAGTTTTATTTTTTAAATAGATGTATCGTTTATGATTATGGATAGTATATGATTTTAAAGAGCGTGTCTAATGCTTTGTATAGTATTTTACAATAATATATAGTACCTATTATATAACAGTCAATTATTTATGTACCAATATGAAGTAAGAGTGATTAAAGAACTTTAAATAAATAATATGAAATAAGTAGTATATTTTTAAAACAATTATTATTAGTGCATTTATGGATCCTTGCATAATACACATATTTATATAGTTTTGATAATATTATATATAATATTTTGTTTTGGATGATTTATACCTAACACCTAATCAAAAATATTATTAACTCGTCAAAAAAAAAAAAAAAAAATAGACGAGTAATTTATAGTTAGTCCAAAATAAATTTTATTGTGCAAAATATTTAATAAAATTAATGTTTAACACGATAATACTAAAAAAATTCAATTCAGTTGATTTATTAAGTAAAATAAAATATTACGTAAAAACTTTAAAATATCCATATTTTTACTTATAAAAATATGCATTTTAAATACTACTTTCAACTAGATAATTATCTATACGGCTATATATATATAAAATACTATTACTTGAATATTTTCAAAAAGTTTATTTTACGAGACTGAATACAAGCATTAATAATATTATTAACTTTATATTGACCATTAAAGGATCTGTATTCGTTTTTTGACAGCTTAAAATCATTGTTGTTGGCCGAGAAGAAAATATGCGAGAAAAGCGTATCGTTTGATATTGTTTATTATTGTTGTTATATTGTTATGCGTTACGTAGCGTTTATAAATATTAATAATAATAATATGTATTATTATTATAATGACATGACGTTATTTGCGAGTTTTAGACATTAGATTATAATTATTATAATACAGTGTTAATATAAAATGACGGAGCATGAAGCGGGACGGGTTTTATATGTTTGTATTGTACGTAGAGAGGGACACGGTGACGGAAGAACAGAGAAAGTAGTGTGTTGTGTATAGGAACGCGTGTGTTGGATATTATGTTTTAAAATATTGTATTATTATTTATTAGTGATCGACCGGTGTGCGTTTTGAGCGGAAAACCAAACAATTTGTTTTCAAACGTTCCGGTAGTGCAGTATAATAGTGCAAGTGTTCGATTAAGCGCGATCGAAAAATTATAAAAACCGCATCATACGCCTACCATCAATTGGTACAGCACAATATTATTATAATAGGTAGTACCTATATCGTTTTGAGTATAAATTATATTATATTTATCCAAAAGTAAGTTTGTTGATTATAAATTTTGTTTTTTGTTTTTTAGTAATTAATATTCTATTTTTGACTAACACTTCAAAATATTATTAGTTTGTTTTTACCTATATAATAAACTACTGGAGTAGAAAAAAATTAACAAAAAAAAATTTAGGAATAAAATATTAAAATATAATATAATATAATGATGATGTTTATTGGTTTGTTTTTTGGTGGCCTGTGAAAAAAATTCAGGCTAGGAAATGTTGTTTGTCCAAGTTTTATTTATTTTTAATATCTTCGAGTTACCTATCTATTATATACATAATTTGAGAGCGGCAAGCGAGCTTTAGAAGCCAAATCCTACAACATTAATTTAATTACGCAATTGAACTATCATTACTATTCTTTAATAAATATAGCATCTTATTGCTATTAAAGCTTTACAAATCAAAACTATTAACATTTTTATCTACAATTTCTAAAATTAATATCGAATATTTTTTCAAAAAATAAATAAATGTGTTATATACGAGATATCAGTCGTCCACATTAATGTCAGTTAGGGACAGTAATAAGTCAAGCCACCGGGAATCTCCAGGAATCCCGGTTGACAGGTATATGACATGTACAACAAACAATTAAAGTTTGTATAACGATTGAAAATAGTTTTGTACTTGCTCTTGTCGCACGACCACATAGAGGAACATTATGTTTTCAAGCTACTGCATATTTTTAAACGATTTTTTTGTCGTTGTTTGTAAAACTATATTTAAAAACGCTTATCTACCCGCCACGTACATTCATTTCTGAATATTAATATTTCAAAACCATTATGTAATAAATTCGTGTTCTATATTATACTAGGTACCTAACTGATATGCAATTAAAAATGTATTAGGTACCGGCACCCCTACTTATGTATTATCTACATATTATTTTATATTTATATGTATGTATCTATATGCGTCTATATAATATTATAAAATAATTTATTCAATGGTTTTATACCATTTTTTTTTTCATCACACAAAAACCTACAACAGTTTAGAGGTCGATCACCGCGGTATTGCGGCCTTTTTTATAAATTCGAAGTCAATGATAAATCGACGAGTTCGAAAAACGTATCATGTGCGTATACTTTTGAAAAAGCTTAACCAATACGGTTTTCAATCCATTTGTAACGTTTGTGAGACGAGGCGTTTACTGTTTGGCGCAAGTAACATATTATATAATAAACTAAAACGCTTCGACGAAGACAACGTCCGCAGACTAGACCCCGATGGCTTTACTCTTGAGACGGGTTTAAAACTGTATACGTTTGTCGTATCCAAAAATCGAGATTTTTCCAACCCTGAAAATTTTCCGGTAGATCATGATTAGTAAATGATATCACGATAACGATGGTCAATCAGAATAATATGGTTAAAGAATTACGACACGACAAACGACACAGCTGTGAATCCGGCTTTGGTCTCCGCGATGGGACATTATTGATTTCGTCGAAACTATCTGCTTGTATTAAAAAGGTTTTTATTGATTCTGCTGGTTACTGCTTATAATAGCTTTGCTTACATCGTTTCCACTGGACACTGTTCATCCTCCCGGGCACATGTTAATAAGTTGACAAAATAACATGTTCAAATCATTAGTTAAATTTTCAATAGGTGTATTGTTTTCATACACTTTTTTTTCGCTACTCCGATAAATAAATGGTAAAAGTTGTTATATTATATAATTTATACAATTTTACAATACTAAATTTACAATATTTACATACACATTACACATAATAATATAATATTGTAATTAGAATATCCATTTTGATTTTGAATTAGACAATTATAATTATTTTTTATTTTATACAATTCATTAATATAACGTATGGTTATACATTTTAAAGTGAACAAGAGGGGGAATAAATAGGATCCGGCGGGATCAATATATTGATATTATAAACAGTAGTTGGCGAAGTCGATATAAAATCGACGGAACCTCTGTGCGGTTAAATATTATATTATAGGTATCTACCGTTATAATTTTAGTTTGTAACCGGTCGTGACGTTAAAGATTGATGATAAAACGATGGTATGATAATAATAATAATAATAATAATAATAACAAAACTAATTAGTAGTATTGTAGTATTTATCATGTGCGTATAGCAAACAGCGGAGTGGGGTAAACGGTGCGAGACAAAAAAAAAAATGCAAAGAAAAAAAGTCAAACTGTTGGCGATATAAAAACGCCTTTCGTTAACCCCGTTAACGAGGGCGATCAATCGCGCATCGGCAGACACTACTCGCCGGACGAGATGATTTTGACTAATGGCCGCGTCATTGACACACGTCGAGCTCGCTTTCCACCCTCAACCCCTACGGCCTTCCGGAATTTCTTGACACACATACACACACACGTTTACGAGGATTTATATAGACGATTGAATGGGGACGGTCGAGTATTATATATGCGAGCATCTGCGGATGAATCGGTACGTCGTTGTTTTCGATGTCGGAGATGCGTCGTGGTAGAGGTGGGCGAGGGGAGGGTTATACAATTTTACCAAATATGACAATCATAAACATTAAAATGTATTATAGCAATGTTAAAGTAATTGATAGGATGTTAACTATTTAAAAAGTATCAAAGATAACAAAAAAATAAAAATGTATTGAATTTTTGCATTGTACGAGACAGTGTTAAATAAATGTAATAATCGATAAACTCGTATGGTACCCCGCACGATCACGTTCTGTACGTGGTAAATCTGATCACAACAAATACAGTCAAAAATCTTAATTACTTACGATGTATAAAGATTTTGAAAAAAATGATCTATTATAATATGAAAAATAGGTATGAAAAAATAAATCGTATAAATCGTAATAATAGTTATTGAATTGTAAAATTTTTTTCCGACGTAATTATGCGGTGATTGTCAGTCGTCGGCAACGTTTCACCACCGTCATCCAATCAGAATACATTTTTATGGTTTTTTATGTACCGAAACGCCACTAAATCAAACATCTTTCTACAATTCTAATTTATATAAGTTATACATGTTGTCGTTACCTACTGTTCCGTCCTAGCCTAACAAATTAAACAAACGATATCGAAATACTCGTATAAATCTTTACGGTGTAAGCAAAATCGGCGATAAGCATTTATTTTTAAGTTGGCCTCTATTTATCATCAACAGGAAAATTACATTATTATTTTCCGTCGGTTTCATCGCGATAGGCGTACTATTGTATTCGTATACTTTACGCCAGATTCATTAAACTTTTAGTGGTCGTTCATGCCACACGGCACTATATATTATTATTATTAATCGTATATTAAAATATCACTCCGTAGCAATATATTATTATAATAATAATGAATATTATCTTACGACTGCCGTTGAATTGTTTTAAAAATAGGAACGCTGCAGCATCGCGTGGTCGGACCCCCTTTGTCGGCGCGGCGCTACGTTATTTTAACCTTTTTTTTTTTATAACGTATCGCACGGACCTTGATGATTTTTTTCCGTTTTGTTTTTGCAGCATCATTATGGTCCCCACATATTATGTCATTAAACGCGTCCATTGATCGCGCAACCTTTTCCAACGAAACAAAACCGAACGCGTCCTCAACACGACTTTGAATATATGTTTCGTACCCACTTGAACCCTCGATGACAAACACACACACACACACATATACATACACACTTGCAACATAAAGTTCGTTGATTCTCGAAATAACAATACGTGTTATTCTGTCTGGAAACCTATGTATGCAGTTCGTCAAAAATGATGTATATTAAATATCGTTATGACGCAGACATCGCGCGTAGTACCTACCTAATAAGACCTAATAAGCAATGTCAATGAATATCCTTGAAAGTCTATTAATATTTTTTCTCGGAAAGAAGTTTCAATATTACATATATATATATATAATTAAATTGATGTATAGACCATGTCTATGCGTATAAAGCGAACAATACGGCGATCAACAGTAGCACATCTTTTTTCTCAGTATACGTACATATAATAATTATTATGTAGGTATACTGTTGGTCGGAGTTAAGCTGCTATTGCAGTTAATTGTATGCACCAAACACGAATCATTTATAATCATCCGAAGGCTTATGTATTATTATATTGTACATCACTGCAGTAAGTAGGTACATATAATATTATGATGTGTACTCGCTGCATCGTACTTATTTTAAAAGCAATCGTATGGATGGATGTGTTGATGCATTAATTTGATTCGAAATCGAGAAATTATCGCAATATTTTACAGTACGCATGTACGATTTAACCGTATAACGTTTTAATTTGCAAAAAAACTTATCAGACGGTAATAAATGGTATTATTATAGTCGATGGGTTTCCAAGCGAACACACGGTGGTGCGACGCGGTTGACATCTCTATATAGGTCACGTGTATATTAGATTAGACGTAAACGGCATATTCCTCCTGTTGGTTGTTCGCGTCTTCACTTATTAATTGGTTTACAGTTTATACGGTTAAGTTATCACTGATCACCTAAGTACCATAACGACGATGACCGATACGATAGTATTGTGTCCTAACGTCATGAACAATTATTTCGTTTTCAATATAATAATTAAATAACGCTAATTTATCATGTTATTTTACTTAGGTAATAATATTGTTTTATCGTCGTTCGTCTTCGTTAAATAATAGAAAATGGATTCTGAGTCATTTAGAGCATGTGGAAAGACCGTCATCGACTACCTCGCCGATTACATGGACAACATCCGAGACAGGTATGTATATATAAAAAAAACTATTTTCTATATTGTTTCAATATTATAATTCGTTACATATTATGTATAGTAAGTGTTATTATTAGTTGTGTCATCAAATATACATTGACTTGCCAACCATGATCATTGATCACTTCCCTATTAGGTATATTTTAATAATGCATTAGTTTCAGATTTTAGTAATTACTTAATGATAATATTATCAAATACTTAGTTTTTTTTTACCATTTAAGGAGTAAATTATCTGACAATACAAACTTTGTTTATCAAATGAGAACTACCCTTGTCACTCTAAATCACATGGATGATTTTTTGGAAATTTTGATGCGTCTAAATTGAAATTTGAATTCATAGTTTCTGAGTTATAACAATTCTTTAAAATAATATTAATTAATAATGGTTATTTAGTTATAAAAATAGAGGTTCCCTACTATTCAGCTTAGCTGTTATTATTATAGGTACTTATGATCATTTAAAAAATTATAAAATGGTAATTTTTTATTATTAATTAGTAATTAGTAATTACTATAAAAATGTATAAATAATCATAGTCACCATATGTATTATTTAAAGCATGTTATCATGGGATATTATTCTATTACAGTTCATAACATTTATTCATTCAGAATATTCGTTTGAGTTTCGATTTACTTATTATATACCTACATCAAAATTGTACAAACAATTATTTGCTTAACAACTTACAGTAAAAAAGGTTGTTATCATTTGTTAAAGTAAATATTAGTTTCGTCATTGGAAACTCCTTAGATGGATTAACAGAAAATGTTATAGACTTTCAGTAGGTATATTTAATAATTCTAAAAACTAGAATTTTTAATTAATTTATTATTAACCAAAAAGAGGGTTAATTACCATGAATATCGTATAAATATTTTAAATATTATTTAAAATTTTGTTAATTAAGATGAAATTATAATTACGAAAAACTCACAAATAATAAAACTTACCTACTATATTAACTAGCGTGTTACATAAAATGAATTCATTTAAATTAAAAAATACATTCGTTTTAGGCCTGTTCTATCTACCGTCAAACCGGGATATCTGTATGAAATGGTGCCATCCGAGGCCCCGGTCAAAGGTGAACATTGGAAGACAGTGATTGCTGATTTTGAGAAAGTAGTCATGCCTGGCGTTACACACTGGAACTCACCGCAGTTTCATGCGTTTTTTCCAACCGGAAACTCTTATCCGGCCATCATTGGAGACATATTGTCCAACGGGATCGGTTGTGTAGGATTTTCTTGGGTACGGAGGTATATCTATATAATATTAAAAACGCGTTTATTTGAAAACGAATAAAGGCGTTTCGATGTAAAGTAAAGTAACACACTTTACAACACGTTTGAAAGTGGATAATTTTTCTTTGGAAAATTATAGAACGATACAACTATATCGCAACATGATTCCACAAATTCAATCTTAATTTACATTTAAAGTAGCTATATTGAAAAATATATTGAATATTAATACTAAAACATATATTTTTTTTTTTTAGATTGTTTTTTCTTTATTTGATTTCACATCAATGTTGTTTTTTTGTTTAAATGTAAAAAGTGTTTCAATTTTCAAATGGGGTTAATTCATAAAAATCTCAAAAAATTGCCAACTATTTTTTACTTAGTTTACAACTCATAAAGAAATGTCTAATATAACGTGTATACTGTATGTATACAATACACGTTTTGAAAATGTAATACGAAATTCCTCATAAGTAGTTCATATTGAAACAATAAAATTTAATAAAATATATAAAGGCCATAATTTTTATAGACATTTTATGTTAAAATTTGGATAAAATTACTTGTTTAAACTTTAAATAATGGCGTTAATTATTATTTTATTATAATTTATAAACATTATTTGAGGAAATTTAAAATATTTACGTGGATTATATGTGTTATTATACATTTTACTATACGTCATGACATATTTTTTTATTTGTTTTTAAATATTATCTATTTAGTATTTATATATTAATATATTATGAACCTACTTTTACTATTTTACGATGTTTATAGGAAGATACTATACATTTTGAAATACAGAAGTTGATATGATATGGTATAAATATATATTAATATAATAGTTAAATACTAATAATCTGATAATTACAAAAGTGAAATAAATAAATTAGGTAGCTATACAAAAATAATATATCACCAAATAGGTATACTTAATGATATTGGCTGACAGACCGTCGGCATTTCTTTTTTTTGTATACAATTACGCATCATTGAATTCAAATTTAATACGTTCATAATAGTTACCCACTCGATAGCGAATGTACAACAGAGTGGTACCTATACTTACTAACCTTTTTTTTCATATGAGAAATGAGAATACAGCATTAATAACTGTCAAAATTTCATTAATTTCATTTTATATTCTAACTTAACTTTATTTCCGAGAGGAAAAGTCACATTTAAATAATATTATAGTTACTTATTATTATTTCATAAGAATAATAAATAATAATTTAAACTATTGTAGGCCTCAATTGTATTGAATTATAATGAACAGGGCTCGTGAGTTCATGCATTTGCATATCAATCTTGCTAAGTCGTATTTAATGCTAGGTGACATAGAAATCCATTTCAAGGTACTGTGGTTAAGTATGTGAAATTTTATGTTGCATATTTTGCATATTTAGAGGTCTTTTTTTAACTATTTGGCATATGTATGCGTTTTTCTATTTATTGTGCATATTTTTAACGAAATTTGATCAAAATGCAATAATTTATATTTTTACACAGTTTAAAATATATGGGAGTTTTCGCAACATTAATAAAACATATATGCAGATAAAGCGAGTACTGACTACTGACTGGATATTTTTTTAATTGATTATTGATAAATATTTTTAATTTATTTTTTGAAATTGGGTACATTAATATAATAAAATATAACTTTTAATAAACTTATAAACTTTTAATAATATGAATGGACACTTTTTGTTGTTCTAAAATTTATTTACAGTATTTTTGTTTTTTAATCTACATATTTTTAGATTTTTAGTACATATAAATGCATATTTTTGAACTTTTAAAGGCATATTTTAATGCATATTTTTCCAGTTTTTAGTGCATAAGTGCATACTTATTTAGGCATTTTTAGAGCATAAACTCTAGAGCCCTGATAATGAATAATTAAAAACGTTTATCTATTCACAAATTATTTTTACAATATTATTCATAATATAATACATTTATACAAATCATAAATTATAATTTATAATAACGTTACCAAATATGTAATGGTAATACTGCGTTAAAAATTATGAGGAATCGTGTATGTAAATAAATATTTATTAAAATGTTCATGATACGGGAAATTTGTGGAATAGTGGAATAGCTCATCTCTACCGTATAAAACAGTATTGTTTTATAAAGACTGTTATGAAGAGTTTAAGAATTTGTTCTATAATTATAATAATTATATAAAAAAAAAAAAAAACTAATACAATATATAATAAACTTTAAAATAACTATAATTATAGGGAATTTGATGTTGGTATATTAAAATCGTTAATTGTTTAATTTAAGAATTTACTTGTGCGCATTATTTAATATTCATCTAAATAATTAATACCCGATTACAACTATAGTTTATATTGAATTCATGATTATCCTACATTTTTTAATCCATTGTAATTATATAGTAAATAAAAGGAATTTTTGAAATGATCATTGTATACTTATAAGTTATAGGTAAAAAATGAGAATTATACATATTATACAAAATTTCATGAGAATTTAATAATTTATTAGTCAAATAAAAGCCATTTTTAATTATAGTAAGTCTTCACCTCACTGTAATACTATATGCATTATGCATATATATTTTTTCATTTAAAATTTATAATATTTTACATGATTTTTATCATACGAATTGTTTGATAGTAAAACAGTAGATAAGTTTTAAATCCATCGTGAGACAAAACATATAGGTACGTTCTTTACAATACATTATTTATCTGCAGGTATATGTTCTTGAATTTTAATGCAACATTAATAATAGAATAGCTTAAAAAATGGCGAACGTTGTTATTTGTTTCAGCTTTTAGTGTTCTTTTAAAAATGCCAAAGTTCAAGTAGGTAGGCTAAATTGTTAATAGCCACTGTATCAATAGAAAAAATAAATCAAAAACAACTCAAACTTTGGCTTTAGCTATCAATACAAATTATTTTTATAGTGTTTTTCTAAATGTATAGTATACTATTTTAATCTTCAGGTAAACGTTTCATTGAAATTATTAGAAAAGTTATCACCACATTGTATTATCATGATAAACTATTACAAATTTTATTATAATATTTATTTTTATAGCATATAATTCTTTTTTTGTTACAAAATTATGTTTAATGTTTTTATCAAAAATTATTCCTTGAATATTAAAGTTAAGTGACACCGATAAAAGTAGGCAATACATTTCTTGTGTTTAAAATTTTTAATAAATGTTAACAAAATAAATTGTACATATATATTTTATTAGACTGACTACAATTTCGTGTACATGAATTACAATTTTTTTATCATAAAAACGATAATAAAAAATGACTATTTGAAAAATTCTAAACGGAGTTCACGCTACAAAAATTGTTTCCATTGTTTAATGTTTTATAATATTAAACAAAGTTTGAATTGTAGTTTATATTATGAAATGGGTGTAATTAACTAGAAAGTTTCCAAAACTTAGAAACGTCACTTTTGAACTCTCTAAAATAGAGCTCAGAGCTATGTGCGATGTGCCAGTACTATATTCCGCAGTTGTTAATATTTGTGTTCAATTTCGAGTGAAATTGAAATATAGTTTAATAGTGTGAATTTTTTACAGATAACAAGCCCAGCCTGTACCGAACTCGAAGTGCAAGTTATGAATTGGCTTGGGAAAATTTTAGACTTGCCGAGAGAGTTTTTAAACGAATCTGAAGGACCCGGTGGGGGCGTAATTCAGGTATTTATAAACAAAATATAATTATATCTCTGTTGTATCTGTTTTGGGCTAACGAAAAAAAATGTGGCCGTTTTTTCGGCAACAACAACAATAATAATTTTTTGTCTGGTTCACGCAGGGCAGCGCCAGTGAAGCCACGTTTGTGTGTCTGTTGACTGCCAAAGATCGCACGACAAAGCGGATCAAAGCACTCAACCCGACTATGACCGACGGCGAGATCAAGGCGAAATTAGTGGCTTATACTTCCGGTAAGTTTTTGCAGGAAACTCGACATAAGTAATATAAAGCACGGTTGATAATGATATGATAATATGTATGGAGATTTATTGCGATCGTTTTCTTTGTTTAATAAAACGTGTGTAAACGTTAATCTATATATAGATCAGTCCAATTCGAGCGTAGAGAAAGCAGGTCTCCTGGGATCGATGCCGATGAGGATGCTCAAGGCAGACATTAGTGGAAGGATGACCGGCGCCATTCTGGCTGAAGCCATAGCCGAAGACGTCGCCAAAGGGTTGATACCGTGTTACGTGGTCGCCACGTTGGGCACCACTGGGACTTGCGCGTTCGACTGTCTGGAGGAGCTGGGCCCCATCTGTAACAAAAACGACATTTGGTTGCACGTGGACGCCGCTTATGCAGGTACACAGGCCGCTGCCGCTTTACCTACGACGACTATTAACTGTTGTACAATATATATAATACGTAAAATGTACAGAACTTTGAAAACAATATTTAATATAATATAATATGCAGTCTCGGAATCTTGTTAATATAGAATCGATGAAACCAGACCATTCATTATGATTAAATTAAATGAGCTTTAGAATGCCTGTGAATCAACAGGTCTTAGACGGATACAACTATTGAAATACATTTTTTTCCATCATTACATTATATTTTTAGTCTTAGCACAACATCGTTGACCTACAAACTTACAAACTTTTTTAAGACCGGTATAAAAAATTATTAAACAATCAATCAATAATAGTCGATAGTGCGGATTAACTAAGATGTTCGGATTAGTGAGACTTGGCTGTAATATAATATGTAAATGTGAATTTTAATATTGTATCATTCACGGCATTAGAAATATTAGAATGCCAAATCAACAGACATTATTCTTGTCGATTTGGTTGTTGATTTCATGTAAAGGTAAACATTTTGAAGATTTACTTCATTGTTGATAGGTATTAAATTTTATTATATTAATAATATATTATATAAGTACATTTAATACAATAATAATGATGTTATATATATTAGTATTTTAATACCTAATATTATAGACGGAACACATAGTAGTAACACTTAGGACTTGAAGCATATCCAAATTGAATGTAGTAAGAATAGCAGCTTGAAGAATAATGTATGTTTATAAAAATGTCTTAAAGTATAGAATATTCAAATATGAAATGCTGTTTTACATATTTGAATGAAACCTAATAAAAATAAATTAAACTAACATAATATTACGTACCTATCTATACTATGATATTCATTATTTATGCAAAATAACTGACGCTATTTAAATAGTAAGATGATTATTATATACTTTGGAGAGGAGAGAGGGCTAAGCCTGCTCTTTAAGACTTTTATGGTATTAATATAAAATATCGACGAAATGTTAAATATTTCGTATTGTTCGAGAAAAAGATATGTTTTTTAACAGTATATTAATGGCTATAATTTCTGGTGTGTGTGTTGTTCGTTTATCGTCTTCAATAGGTGCCGCTTTCGTTTTGCCGGAATACAGATATCTGATGGCGGGAGTACAATACGCGGACTCGTTCGACGTCAACTTGCATAAATGGCTTTTGGTGAACTTTGACTGTTCGGCCTTGTGGGTGAAGAACGCCACTCATTTGGTGGATGCGTTCAACGTGGACCGGGTATACTTGAAGCACAGTTACCAGAGTCAGGATCCCCAAGTACCGGATTACAGAGTAATGACTATAAATGTTGTATATAATATTAATATTGGGAAAAAATGATTAGGTATATCAATTTATCGTGTATAGTATATATCAAAATGCTATGATATATTTTTTGCTATACACAAGCTTCGGAAGTTCGGGATGCAATTACTATAATATTGGGAGTTCCTCAAAAAAAAAGAAGATTTATTTTAATATAAAATAAAAAATAAAAGATAAATTTAAAAAGTAAATATTTCTATTAGGTAATATCTCATGGCACCGAATCACATGTAGAGATAAAACTGAGTCTATAACAATGTAAAATAAACAAGTGCGAGTAATTTATTAAAATACTTTTTTTTCTTGACCATTATTCAATAATTTTAATGATTTATCAACTTATAAAGTCAGAAAATCTAGGACATCAACCTGAGACCACTAAGACGACCTCTGCAGACTTGAGTTTTCAGAACATTTTAACCCCTGAAACCCCTCCTAAATCCGACACAGATTTTTAATGACAAATAATAGTTATTGTACTAGAATCATTACTGTAAGTAAATCATGAAAAAATGCAGTCAAAACAAATTTTAAACTGTTTATTTTCATTGTATTATTTTTATATTAAAATATACTCTGTACAATCACTGTTATATTTCTTAACGCGGTCGTATTTATGTTACAGCATTGGCAAATATCGTTGGGCCGGAGATTTAGATCGTTGAAAATGTGGTTTGTGTTGAAAATGTACGGCGTGGAGGGCCTACAGGCACACATTAAAAAACAGATCCATTTGGCGGACATGTTCGGAAAGCTCGTAAACCAGGACCCGAGATTTGAAGTCGTCACTGTAACCATGGGATTGGTTTGCTTCCGATTAAAGGTACATAATATTATAAATAATGTGACGGATTATAACTGCATATTGGTTAAATACATGAATTTGTATTCCATTTGAGAACACCGTTAAACATGGAATTGTTTATTCACCAATCATTCACCAATTCAAATACCCTCCAGTCTGTTTAAATGGCAAATTTCACACCAATATTATTTATTAAATAAATAAATAAATAATATGTAAATTATTTATATTATCATACATCTATATTATTTAAATAGCCTTTATTAGAGTTAATATTTTTGAGTAATAACATATAATAATTAAAACTGTAAGAGCGCTGAAAATTGTTATTTTTCGTTTAAATGTATAATTTTGTCAAAATTAAAACTTTGAATACCTATCTATTTATAATGAAAAATTTTGCCGATGTATAATTAATATTTTTAGAGAAGAACATTGTAGGTACTAAATGTTCCATTTATTTATTGAAATTGCAAGTTTTATGTATTTATTAGTTATTACTATATACCTAGTATCTCATTAGAAAATGTTAGTGATTTAATGAATTTTTTTAACATATAAAATTCAAACGAAAATAAAAAAAAATCTCCTTATAAATTTTTAATATTTTTAAATTTTGATCGTCACAAAAATTATTAAAGAATTTTATATTAAATTTAAAACTTTATTGACCGAATATGCAATTTTTTTTCATTAAAATGTATATAAAAATTAAAAAAATTTGAAAATTTGAAATTCTTATAGATAGCTTACCAATATTGAATTATAACTAATTTATTCATATACAAATCTAAAAAAGATAAATATATCAAATTTCTGTAAATAATACTTAATTATATAAAATATTATTATTTATTAATATAAATATATTAGAATAGAACCTTAGATCATATGTGATCAATGATCATATATGATATAAGGATAGAACTGTAAGTTTTTTTACGGTTAAATATTACTAAATCAAATCAATATAATAATTAAATAAAAAAAAACAGTAAATACAATTATGTGAATGTTTTTATTTTTTTGTAATTTTATTTTAGTTTCTACCAATTTAAACGTATAATTTTAGGTACATTTTTCAATTTTCAAACCATAAAACCCTTCAAAGGTAAATTTTAAATCATATTAATTTTACTGCTGCAAAAAGTGATGGCACAAAACCAACAGATAATTGTAAAACTAATTTAATCTGTTCCACTCGTAATCTAAAATTTTATTGTTATAACACCTTCGCATTGAATACGTCTACGGTTTGTGATACGTCATTAACCGAGTTTTCGTTCACCTGTAGGGCGATAACGTATGGACGAAAAACCTTTACGAGCGACTCATGGCTAGCGGTCAAATTTACTTGGTCACGGCCAACGTCCGGTCTAGGCTGGTTATACGGTTCGTGGTGTGCAGTCGGCTGACCGAAGAGGTTGACGTACAGTTCGCGTGGAACGAGATTTGCACGCAGGCGGATCTCGTGGATAGCGAACGAGACGTGACGCCCGTGAGCATTTGCAACGGTTTGACAGAAACGTGGCCAAAGGACATGGAATGCGAACTCACAACGGCCACTGCAATCGTCGTCAAGTCTTTGTCCCAAGGATGAGCTACCTACATAGTACATATGTATATGTATTATAGTAATCGTCTTCATGATTATAATATAATACTCTCATTGGTGTCGTTATTATAAGACTATAGGACGCACTAGAGCGATTTGGTTTTAAAATATGTACATTATTATTATTATTAATATTACCTATTTGTTATTGTAATTTAAATGTGTGTGACAATCGTAGTGTTAAAACGAGAAACCAAAAAACCACGCTCCGACCGAAAATATAAATTCGAATTGTTGATACTTGATAAACTAAATAGGTATAATATACCGCGCGTGTTTAAACGTTTTGTGTTGTTCGCAGTTTAGATTTTGCGAAAAGAAACAAAGACATTTAAGAATACACAATAACAATACATCGTATCGAGTGATACCCAAAAAAATGCTCACAAAAACGCTTTAGTGCGAATTACAAGATCCCTCTCTATGGAATTGTATGCATACTATTATAGTAACATGTATTTATACGACAGTTTATTTATTTGATGTTTTTCGAACTTGGTGGTTTGGTTTTTTGTTTTCTTACAAAATTATACTTTCTTTTTAAATTTTTAGATTTTTATTGTTGTATAATAAAATATAATGATGTTGTATGTCCACAATAAAATAAAACGCGATTATGCTTTACAGGATTACTGTATTTTCAATATTTTCATCGTCCACAATATAGTTGTTAAACATTTTATACACTAATCATTTTATAATAATTATTATCATTTATTGTATCGGTTGGCTTTGTTTATTTACCTACTTGTTTTCAATGTCGTCGGAAATTACACAAATATTACAACACATATTATTTATAATAAGTTATAATCGGTAAGCAATAAATATCGAACAATTAAAAGCGCAATATCTATAGGTACTTTAATCGATATTATAATATTATGTACTGCACATTTATCGTTGTATTATTATGGTTAAGTAAAAATAATGAAAATTGTATCGTTGATTTTAGAAGAATTGTTACACCGTACTCGACTGTATTGTTGATTATAATTTATAATGTGTAGTTAGCACACCGTAGTACTACATTTTTAGTATTATATGCATAAAATATATTGTACAGATGGATACTTTGTAAACGATTATTAAGTAATATATAATATTAATACACATCTTAAAAATCTAATAATTCAAATTGTATTTTGTATACTCTTGTTTATCGTTTCACAACTTAATGATTTTGTCTTTCATCCAATAATTTTAACTTTATAGGTATCGGGTCGTTTTGGCTGAACTTCGACAAGACAAAGACGATTAATTATTTACGGCCATCACTGTTGTTTCAAAAATTAATGTGCATTAGTTACATGCTGTATACGAAGCGGGTTAGAACTTCCGATTGAAAAAAAAAAGCCCTTACTCATATTTTAATGAACACATAAAAAGTCTATGAGCTATATAATTATACGAAAGATCGGTTTTATCCACTGTTATCTTTTGGCTTGTAGACGACCACACAATATTGGCATTGTTAAATAAATAATATCGTATAGGTAATCACTACTTTGAAAAATTACAAAATATGAATTTTAATTGCCAACTTAAATATTAATTATAAAGACGTAAAACGTAAGCATTATGATATACCTACCTATATCATAAAAATAAAGGTTAGGTAACAAAAAAAAAAAAAAAATAGAAAATCGTAGAAAAACAGAACCCTGTAGGGAGACTTTATCAGTGTAGGTAGTGTATACGTGGTGAGTTGATAATTAAAAAAATAATGAACTCAGATTATTGAAGTGGACAATGTGTTATATGTGTGCGTGCGTAATTCGTAAAAATGTTTAAAAATGTTTCAATGAAATATATAATTGCAGATTGTTTCTCGAAATAGCTTTTTTTTTTAAATAACAATATTTTTTTTTTTTTTTAATTTCTGAGTGGATGAAAAAAGTCAACTATTGTTTTACAGAAGAATACCAAGAAAATAATATTTTTATAGAAAAAAAAATATAACAATGGTTATAATATTACGAGTGCTTGTTTGTAGAATATAAATATATTTTATAAATGTGCACATCAAAATAAACATTGTTTATATCGCCGAAAGCGAAAGTTTTTATTTATTGTGGCAAAACTTCATTTATTTATACATGTAAAATGTTATATGGACTGATTTTACTATTGTTTTATTAGGATAGGATTTCATTCCTCATAATTGTTGTCTTAGTCTTTCAGCCGTAAAACGCAGTGAAATTATACTTCATGATAATACAATAAAAGGTTTTAGACTGATGTGACAGACATGGTATATTGATATTTTGTATACAATTGAAAGAGAAAAACACTATTTATGTATTGATTTAATGAAATTCCATTTTTCATTTTAAAACGAATATAAAAATAATCAAACTTTAAAATAATATAAATAATGAAAAAATGAAAAAAATCTAAGTCTTTATGATTTTAAATAAAATTTAATAACGCAAATCATAAAACTTTAAGAATGTAATATTTTAGTATAATAAATTCAACTGCAGGGACCTTCTGAATAAAAAAATCCCGGACTCTATAAATATAAGCTATAGTACTTATTATAATATTATTATCAGTGGTATATTTTAATGATTTGAGGTAAATAAATAATTGTTAAGCAAATATACTTTTTAATTTTTAGTTCGTTAAAAGTTCAAACTATAATCTATCTATCTTCAATTGATTTTAATTATAAATTTATAAATATAATAATATAAATAAATAGATAGGTACATGGATAGTGTGATATTAAAATCGATATACCTATATGTTTAAGCTTTTAATTCTATTTAATTAAAATATTCATTAAATCTATAATCTATATTTAAAATGATAAAACAATATAAATTTAGTGAATTATTAATTTGAGTAAATTTTGAAGCCAGCATCAATTATAATAATATAATTTACTGAATACAAAATAAATATGTGGTTACCTATATATAATCTTAAATCGTGTATATAATATAAGCAATTTGGCAAAGTTTGGAGACATCGTTTTGTAAGCTTCCAACCGCACCTGCTATAAACATTTTTTGATGCGACTTCGTGTCAGGAAGTTTTTTGAGGTATTTCAGGACTGAATTATGAACACATAATTTCGAGTTTAGAACTGTCTATGTCGCTAAACGCGTTATATTCTAGGTAATTTATAATATTATCATACAAGTCGCGTGATCACTACAACTGTTTACCAATAATTTCGGTCGATGTCGATCGGATGCTCGATTTAAGAGTTTATAGTTATTATGTCGGAAGAACGCGTGGTCGGTGTCAGATGTGTGAGGGTTTGCGAAAAAAACGGCGGAGGTCGATCTTCAGGATTTTTGGAGTTTGACGTCGTCGATAACGTGAGTTTTCTAGGTTTTCGTGTTGTTCTGTTGAACGCTGCGAGAAAAGAGAATGAAAGTTCAAAACAACGGCGGTGACTCGTTATATTCGTGTTCCAAGTAGTGTGGACGAAATGAAATCGATAAAAATCGAAAATATAAAAATATAAATCACAGAAGTAAAGTGTATACAAAATACATAACATTATATGGTCATAACACCAACATTGAAAACTTAGTGTTGAATTTTTTAACCTTAGATTTTCAACTACAAAATTACTTGCAAAAATGTTCTCGATTATGTTGACATATTTCGTAAATATTTGAATTATAAACGACTTACAATTTTCGATTTCTTTAAATCGTTCTAGTGTTCCTTTTCATGTCCCTATATGTCCAAGAAATTATATGAAAAATGATCCTATTCGGGGTTTAATGTCAATGGCCAATGACTAATGATGATCCCTCTATAGATAATTAATTTATATTTATTAAACCTATTTGTTAATTTTTTCTTCTTTTTTTTTTTTTTTTTTTTATATTAATCTGTTTTAATGACTTAATTTAATCAATCTTATTTATTTATCATTATTTGTAAATTTAACTTTATACTCTGTTATGAGTGTTATTATAATTATGTAATTTGTATAAAATTTCCAAAGGGTTTCAGACCCGTAGGTATATTATTATAAAATAAAATAAAATATAAAAAGAATGGTCAAGTGGGTAATAACACTCTGCTGTATAGTAGGTATCGAGTGAACCTCAGATATTGAGTAGGTCACTATAATGGGTGTGTTAAATTTGAATCCAATGAAAGGTATAACTGTATACGGAAAACGATTCCGAAATGATTTGTCAGCCTAAGATATATTTTTTCAGTGGGTGGTGAAAAAATGTGATTTATGTTTTAAGGACTTAAATCATGTACAGAAAATAACTAACATCTGGTGATGTATTTTTCAAGTTTTTACAGCAAGTAATGTTTAGCGATAACAAAAATCTAAAAGTATTTGACAGTAAATTATTATTTGTGAGTGAATTTCGGATTTCATAAAAATTTAAACTAAGGATAAAAATTTTGTAATTGGCCAAGGTTCAAGTTCTTTTGTAATTATTGTAAGCCAAACTAATGGAAAATTTTGTATTAAATTTTCAATGTTTAGCTACTTAGACAACACTTTTTATAAATTATGATATTTGGTATTTATAATTATATAGATTTGCTAATATTTGCTAACTATTTGCTAACTTTTGATATTGGTTTGGATCGTATCGTGTTAAGTGGGTGGGTCAAGTTCATGGACATACGAATATAATAACATTTGGTATGATTCGCGTTGCGAAAACGGGAACTTTAGTTGGTTGATGACATAAAATAAGTAGTGATAATGCGTAGTATCGCCAGAGCAATTATAATAAGATTATGTAAGAATAACGTTAACGTTATTTTTATGTTATTTTGCCTAAAAATTGAAAACTCCGGAGTATGTTAAATAAATGTCGTTATTAGATTCCTATATTGTACACGTTTGAAAGCAATATTACAGTTAGTAGGTACAATTTATAATCGTATAGAAATATTGAATATTTTGAAAAAAAAAAAATTACATAATAATAGGTAACTATAAACACTGTCGTCCTACTTACTAATGATCGTTTGTTTACTAGCACTAATGTGGCACTTGGCGCGCTGACCAATATTGAACTGTAAATACAATAAAAAAAATAAACCCTTATATAACCTATGACCAACTAAATCCCTAGAGCAATTTCACAAATGCTAGAGACGCGATCCAAATGACCTTTATCATTATCGACCAAAAATAAATCGTAGACTCATCTGATCTATATATTTCACATTAATTGATCCTACCGCAAGATACCCAATAAATTGTTTCAAACAAATAATGTTATAATATAATAGTAATCTTCAAGATTTATTATAATTTGTTGATTGATATTTTCAAGTTATGTATGACGAGAAAACAATAAATTAATGTCCAAAAATATTAAATTTGATTTATTTCAAATATATTATTGTAAAACAGTAAAACAATATTTTAGAGTTAAATTATTTGAGCTCGCTTACATATATATATAAATATATTAAAACTTTAAGTAATAAAATACGTACTTCCGATTCATTCATTGCGAGTCAATTCATTGCATTGTATAGTCACCAACACGTCGCGTGCGTTGTATAGTATTTAATATTTATAAATGTAATTGTATAAATATGGCGCAAACTTATACTTTTCGATGAAATTGGATAAAATATTATTTATGTAAAAACTTTTCTTTTTTTTGTTTAAATTTTATTAATTAGCATATCGTATTTAAAAAATTAGTTTAAGCCATTATAGGCACTTATGCATAATTTTCTTATAAGTAAATATGAGGGGAGGAAATAAAAAACCTTATATTATATAATCAATTTCTATCGTCATTTAATTATATGTCATATTCTCAAAGATACTAACGTACTGTTAAAATGTCAATAAAAAATAAAATACAGACAATGTGGGGGCCGTAGTATTTTTGACAAATTTGGCTGCGCCACTGCTAATATGGCATTATCATAAAATTGTTTGTTATCGATCTTTATAAAAAAAAATTAATTGGATTCCCAAACTACCCCGTATTTTTTCCTCAGCCATTGCATTTACGTTCAATTAAAAAAGTATAAGTATATAATATATCAATATTGTGACATGAAATATATAATACAATAAAGACTATGTAAAATTAATATAAAAAAATCAAGTATAATTTATCTTTTTTGGAGACTTGTAGATTGAATTTGTTGCCAAATAGTTTGAAACAAATAAAAAAATACCCTTTTAATTATATAATAATATTTAAACCTAACTATTAATTCTCGTTACTATATAGATATGCGACAATGACCGAGTTCATAATCCAAGATAATAATATAATAATAATATGATTATAATACGCAATAAATTAATGCGCTACAATAAATTTGGACCGTGTTGAATTTAAGTTATGTATGATGAATTGACGCATGATAAATTAATTCGAGATGAATAGAAGCGACCCTGCTCAGTCCGTTGGCGCAAAAACGGCTGCATGCAAATACATGATGACGGTCCCACTTCCGCCTCGAACCTTAGTAGTTAGTTTATTTGTATCTTCCAATTCCAACAATCGCCATCAATCAGAAAACGTGAAATAGAATTTCCACATTTCAGGCCATTTATTGCACCATATATAATGCAAGTCCAGGGATGGATAACTGTAAAATCGCGATTTTTTTCGGCGCGTAATGCGTGCATTATGTCTCTTCGACTACCAACTGGTATTTTAAAGGAAGCTGTAGTTTATTTTTTTACGATTTAACACTAAAACCATTTAATGTCAATTTATTACAACCATTAAGCGTACAGAGATAAGTAGATCATAATTATATAGCCTCATATTGGAAAAACAAATTAACGGAGAAAAAGTGTACGAATGTCACCAGTTTGCGCTGCACGTTGATCTGTAGCTACTTTAAAACGTCCATAGTATTTTATAAGTACATAATAGGACATGACATACAGACTATACAGTTCAATATACTTACGTAATAATATATATTTCTATTTTTAAACAATTATTTGAATTTTTTCTTTTAATTTAACTACTTATACAAATTATATTTTTGAAAAATAACCATATTTAAAATTAAAGAAATTTGCGAACCAAAAAAAAAAAGATTTGTTAAAAAACATGGGTATTCAATAATTTCTAGGAACTTGTACTCCTGAGAACATTTAGGACAACTAGAGATGTTGAAGTAATTCAAATACATCTTTTAAAGTTTATTTAATAGGGAAACACAAAGTTTTCTTTTATTTATAAATTATAATACATATAAATATAATATATTATTTATGAATCATGAACATTTAGCTTCAACAAATAAAAAAATAAAAACTGGGTTTTTATGAGAAATTGAAAAGTTATAATACGACCTTTTATTGTTTTTTTAAATAATAGTATAATGAATACAATTACTAGTTGGAGTTTTAAATGGAGATTGTGAACATATATCTTAAACATAAATAAATAACATATATAAAAGTGAATAAAAAGATAACAATATTTATTTACACACCTAATTGTACTTTATTTTGTCTCCCTTATCATTATTATTAATTGTATTTGATATTAATCAATAAAATATATGAGAAACATGGAGTACTGTTACATAGGTTTTATGTCAGCGATCATTTTCCGTATTCAAATATTTAAAAAATACTTGAGAAGTACTCTAAAGCAAGATTACTTGAAAAGTTTTGTGTTTATGGCTAGGTATAGAAAAATATATTTTGCCAAGTTTACCTTGAATTCATAATTTATTCATAATAGATATTGTAACTATTCAAAATCTAACGAACAAAAGTGTTAGTTTGTCAAAGTGTATAATTGTTATATTTTAAGTACTTATTTTTTTTTAAGTTGTTTGTGTATAAAAACACATATTATATGTATAACATGATACCAATTGGCAATTACCAATACATATTATGTATAATATATACATATGTACAATTAAAATTTAATTTGTAAGTAATAAATTGTTTACCATTAATCTGTTTAATACAGAATTGTAATGATAATAATAACAACACCTAATTTGGAGTAAAATTAATAAAAATACATTGTTTTATTTTGCAGTATAACGTTAAAATACTTAGTAAAAAAACGTGTCATCCTATATTAACTATTTGTTTATCCACAATTTTCTATACACCAAAGTATCATACTCGTGATACATATCACGTTAAACGTTTAAATAATTTAACTTTTTAACATATTATATTATAATATAAGATTTAATATTAATGAAAATTTCTTTAATAATTTAAGAAAAACAAAATTGTTGTTGGAATAAATAAATCATGTTATGTCTATTGTTTAAAGTAGGTATGGTATAAACCTCATACCTTTTATGTGTGTCTATTTTTATAAACGATATTTTTTTGACAAAACAAAGAACTAATAAACTGTAATTAGTTAATTTAAATAAAATGAAAAATAAATAAATAAATAACTAGGTGATATAAAATTATAGACACTCAGTATAGCTCGTTTTGAGTTATTGGTATACTATTTTTATATGCAACACGCCTTCTCGTTATATTGTTTCGAATCTAGTACAATTTTTGAGATTGAAAATATTCTATTAAAAATATGTATAGGTAGTCAATTGTTGTTAGTCTCTACTCCGTTATCTAAACTCGAATAATAGTATTATACCAATAATGTTGGGCTGAATAGTAGAAGATAATATATACGACATATGTATATATTATGTATTATATACTTGTTTTTATAAAAATAAAAATATTATATTTAAAATATATATTACTTTTTTGGACCCATCCCCAAAATTTTTTCTTTTAAATCCTTCACTGTCTGTGGTACACCGATAGACAGAACACAGAAATAAGTGTTGTTGGTACGCTGTAGTGTTACGTTTGATCGTAAAATATAATAATATATAGTAGCTATACTGCTATATTCTATAATCCATTTCCGTAGTCGTTTGCTCGATACCATAAGCGGATTTAATAATATTATTCAAAGTTTAGGAATTTGTTGGGGTACCCATAACCTATAGCGCACATTGCAACGGATTTAGGCGCTGTAGTAAACAATGGAGGAAAAAAAGGAGAAAGTTTATCTTTGGTTCGCCGACGTTTTGTTGGCATTACGGAAATCCTTATAGTTAAACACGAAATTACGCTTTATACACTTGGAGAGGAAAAATTCGAAAATCCTTTTAAGATTGATTTTAAAATACTTAAGACGTTTAAGTCGCTATGCCGTGGTAATTGGAATACTATTAGCTGCGGTATTATATTATGCATTCTCCGAGCGGAGACATTTAATCCACGTGAATCGTATACCTATATATACTTAAGACTATATACTGCACCTACCTACAGCATAATTGCAATATAGTACCAACTTACGCGTGGAATAAAGTTGTTAAGCTTTTGCAATGTGTTATAATATAAAAATTAAATAATTTTATATAACAAAATGATTTAATCTCCACGTTCTATTATTCATTAATATATTAAATTATTATTATAATTTCATAGTTAATTATTATTTATTATACATTAACATGCCCATTCTATGTTTTATTACTCATGAATCGTGTATTTTGTTGTATAATTATTCAGTAATATTTTGTTCATATTATAACATGACATGTTATAATAGTCTATCATGGCTATTGCAACTATTACTATTAAAGAAGGAAATGGATTATATATAAATATCAAGTGGTGCCTACTCATTGGGTTTTGTCGGAAGAAGAAAGTGTATAAGAAAAACTCAAGTAGGTGCTTTTTACTGCACTAGTAAAATCAAAGTTCGATTAATACTGGCGAATCAAGAATGTTTTTTTTAACACTCAGTTGTTTTCTAGGTCAGGTCTCAGGTTCATGCATTGAAAAAAAAATACGAGTATAAATGAATTCATAAAATTGTAAACAGCGCTTAAATAATTTTATTGTTATGTACGTACATACCATAATAATAAGAATAAAAAAACAAAAACAAAAATAGGATAATGTACTATATTGTGCTGAATAGTATTTTATATTATATTTCTGAAAAAGATTAATTATTTTGCGAATTTTAGGGATTTACTTTATTATTATTCGATGGAGTTTTATATAATTAATTTTGCTTAGGTAAGCAAAATATTTTGTTCAAAGACGTAGTTATAGCATAATATACATTTTAAACCAATAGCTTATTATTTATAAACGTTGGAAGTTTAAATGCACGTTGAATTGTTTCACGTCACACCACTCCCACGTATTTTTCATAACTTTACATAATGCTTAAAAAATATAATAAACTTTTGCCCCAACAATTGATAAATTGTCAACATTTATGTTTAAAAAATAAATATACCTAATTAACCAGTAAAAAGTAATAATTAAGAATTTTAATAACACACAAAAATATTTTTCTCCACTAGACAGACATAAAAAAATCAACAATTATTTTTACACAAAAATAAATTTAGAAAATAAGTTTTGTATCAATATATTTTGCATCTGGCTATTTTAATGTATAACTATACGTCTATACAGTCTACAACCTACACTAAGTCATACGCTATTTTCATAAAAATATAAATGTACAATTACATTATATTATATGCAGTATGTGGGCCGGTGCGAAGAACACGGGACATGCATGTTAAAGATATAAAAATAATAATATTAAATATTATTACAGTGTACTACAATAACAGATGAAGCGGGCGATTGTAAACTCGGCCCGAGGAAAAAAATGTTGAAAAGGTCTATTGTAAACTCGACCCGTGGTTTTTTCAGGTAAAAATAATTTAGATGTAAACTCTGCCCGAATAAAAATGTACATATAGTTTTCTTATAATATTTTTGAGAACCATTTAGCATTACTCAGAGGACACCACGAGGAGGCAATTCTCATTATCCTCCAAAAATTATTTTCATTTTCATATTATTCAATATTCATAGTATGAAATTCGTTACATAAATGAAAGTGTGTATTTGTAAATTTAAAAAATGTAAAAATATAAGTAAAACTGTTTGTATGTACCTAGCTGTTTAATAAATTGTTGATGTGAAACATCTAACGGTACGGTATGGTAGTGAGACCGACTGTGACTCGTGGCTCGTCGGCTTAATTCGCTGAAGCTCGGCATCTAAAACAGGCATTTTGAGATGACAATAATTTTAGTAATTTGATATTTTAGTTTGGTTGCTATTAGTTACAAGACCAATAATAATTTTTATCATGACGATCGGTGAATCGATTTTAAAATTGAATAAAATATATAAAAAAAATTAATCGATGACTTAATGTGCAATCCGCCGCATTACAACCTTAGTGTATTTGAGTGTTAAGCAGTCAGCAATAAATTCAGTGTATGAAAGCAGTTTTAAAATGTTTGAAAGTTTGAATGTCTAGCGGTCGACCATAAACCAGTGTAAATCGAAATCCTCAGCTTTTTGTATAACATCACAATTTATAGAAGACCCGCCTGTTTATATTGATATAGTGTTTAACATTTAAAAAATATCACTAATTTATGTGGATAAGTTATCCGGAATAACTACATATTATATTGTATAATAATATCATGACATTATGTTGTTGGATAGAGGTTACAATAATAGCATGTCACTGATTCATGTCTACAACGATTAAATATAAATGTATACGATGGATTTAAATTTTAATTCGATGCACCGCGGTATATGTACCTACCGCCCGCCACGTCATCTACACCGGTGTAGTCGTACACCTCATGACTGTTACAAAAACATTGGTATGCGATAATGCGAGTAAAATAGTAGGTAATTATTATTTTTATTATTCGTCATTATGTTTTAATTTGTTCGTCGCAAACCGTCAAGCATTATTAGGTATGTATATATATATAAATAGTAATCGTACTTCACTCCAATATATTATACGCACGTTTGTCATCGTCGTATTTTTATTCTATACGCGAATATAAAATATAATACGTACAATAAATATTATATAATAATTATAATATATATTATATGACGTAATTTCGTGTTTTATTGTTTTTATATTTTTTTTCTTCTTAACAAATGCGATAATAATAAGAACTTCAATGTGAAAATAACCGATTTCATTATTATTGTATCATCTGTATCGTTATTCTGAACACGTTCGAACATTGTCGTTATATAAATTTCTTTTAAAAAAACTAATTAAAATCTATACTGGCACAGTGTACCTACCTATACTTTTTTCTCGTTACGCTAGAAGATCTTTTTAATTTATTTGTTCCGACAGTTCGATATTCTACAATACATATTATTATAAATAAGATGGAATCTAAGTAGTTTAAAGTTGTATCAATTAGTGTCACACCGTCGCCTATAACATAATATAATAAAGTATTGAAACTGCAAGAATAAGTATCGGTTTGAATAAATGCTAAGGATAAATTGACAAAATATTTTAAACTATTAACTTGTTTGATATTTTCTTAAAATTATTTAACCGTTTTTATCGTTTTATCTATTCCTACTAGTGTAACGAATGTCGTCATCGACATCGTACATTATTCCCTATGTTGAGCACGGCTAATATGCTGAGTGTTAGCAATGGCAAATGCGTGTATATTGTGTATGAAATATATATATTGCTGACGCGATGCTTAGCTTGCGCTGTGTTAATAGTCGATAGTGAACGGTCAAGAGTGAATAGTTGATAGTGAACGGTCAAGAGTGGATGGTCGATAGTGGAACTCGAGGGCTGACAACGACCTGAAGAGGACCTACAGAAGACCAGCTCAACCCACATTTGGACATCGGCACCGACGACACACAATGGCCCGATCAGTAATCCTGAGTTATAATTTATAAGTCTACTTTCGCTGTTGTAACTTGTAGTAGGTAATAACAATATTTTAATATTCAATAACAGATACATATATATACTGCACACATTGAGTACTTTGCTTCACATAAGGTAACCCTGATCCCTCGTAATAGTATCACACACCGAGGTCGAGTCTCCGAGACCTCGTTAACAAAAACAAAACGACACCTGAGAGAGCGGTAGGTGAAGAGGAGACGTTACACTAGGTATACATCTAATATGTAATAAAATTATACCTACAATAAAATATTTATTATTATTATGTTGTCTTAACCTTAACAGTTATTTTTACCCTTTTTTTCATAATTAATAATTAAAATAATCCAATCGTGTACCGTATACGAAGGGATTTTACAACCAAAATTAATTTTGTCTTTTCCCCAGAAAATTACTCTATGATAAAATTAAAATCGTCGATACAGATCTACGCACTCACGTAGGTTAAACGTAAATTACAAACAATTTTACGTCGTGCCAAACAACATAAATTCTACGTAAATAGGTATAGTGTATATACGAGTACACACCTATATTATAATATGTATTATGTATAGGTTATATGGATTACGGCAAAATTTGATTAAATTGTATAGGTATTTTATTTGATCGTATATTTAATAATTTATGGGGTTTTAATTAAAACGCGAACGCTCTGCCGTGTTGTGATGTACGCGATATAATAATTCAGAACGGGTGCCTCAACGGAATTCCACTGCACGCACACGCGTATATATTATAACAGTAGCGTGCAAATAATTCATAAATTTCCAACGAAAACCAAACAAAGAGAAAACTGCAACAATGACAATATTATTATAATAAGTATATACCTACACCATCGGGTATTTTTTTTTTTTTAATTTCATATTTTCGTGCCCAATATATGGGAGTTACGACGTAATAATATATAATATAATAATATCAGGTGTGTACAGGCCATAGAATGTGTTTCATCGCGTTTTCATCCCCGCCAATACCTTTTTTTTTATATAATTAATGTTTTTGAAATAAATGTTTTTTTTTTTATTTTATTTTTTTTATGATAAGTCAATATTGGTGCTTTATAGAGAATTTACACAACTGTTGCATTTTCATGTCGTGAACAGTGTTTTTCCGTTTATTCTAAATCAAAACATTTCAATGCAATAGACTTTTTATATATTTCAAATATTTTAAAAAAAATCAGATTTATGTTATTAATAGTACATGGATAATAATATATAACAATGTTTAATACACACATTGTACACAGTTTTTAGATCAATAACAATGCTTATTTTTTTTTCTATTCCATTATAAATATTTTAATGAAATAAAACAATATAATATAAAATATATACAAATATGAGGTATTGTATTATCGCCCGTGTACTATGCGTCAAATCTTTCATTAACGTTATTCATTTTGCCTATACTATTTTAAAATTTAGGCGTAAGTATGACGAGTACCAATTTCGAATAAAATTATTAGTATCCATTAGTAAGTATCGATTTTCAGAATTAAATTTTCCTTGTTAGTTTTACTTAAGGTTTTTTTGAATGAAAACTATGAATATAATTTTTATTATTTAAATATATTTTATAAATGTAATTGAATTTTTTCATACAATTTTAATTTTTAACACTGTAGCAATAAATTTTATTCAACACATTTAATTACAATAAGTTAATAACTTCATATACTAATTATACAATTAAAGAGATTTTCACACACAACGCTTAGAAATACATGATTTTGATGATTGACATTTTTACTATAATATTTCAATTTTATAAAATATGTGACTTGTGACGTTTCTGCAACCAACGATTTATTTTGAGATCGGAGTTAGAATGCGAGAGAAATCAATAAACCCTAAATCATAATATTTTATCACTATGAATATAGAATGTGATGTTATGTATATAGCTTAAAATAAGTACAAAGATTGAATATAAGAGAAGGTACCTTCTGTGGTGTAGTCGAAATGTTGTGCGTTGTAAATACTTGTAAATTACAGGAATTGGAAGAGGAATGTGCGACCACAGCCTATACAATATAATGATATTCTCAATCTACGATGTATAATAATTTTAAAAGTATGCGACATTAGTTGTGAAAAAAGTTTTGATGTTTCGAAGCGAAACAGATGATATGCTACCCATATATTGATTTAGGATAGATGTTTGTCTGTATTAATATTATTAAGTGGTAAAATTGTTTATTTGCTATTGCATGTTTGGGGTAATCTTTGGAACTACTGAATCGATTTCAAAAATTCTTTTACAAATAGGAAACTTTATTATTTGGGTTTAATGTATAGAATATATTTTGTTTTGATAAATAAGTTAGGTACAGATCGCATTGAACAACCAAAACCTTTCATAAAGTTTCAAATATACAGTTTAGATCAGAAATCAACTGAAAACTTTTAATTAATTATGCTGATCGCCCAACATAAAACTAGCAATAAGGTTGGCGCAATGCGCCGACTGTCAACGAAGTTGCGGTCCTATTGGTCAAAATGGACCACCAATTTCACAGAATCAAAATATCTTCTTCGCCCCGCATTTCGGCATCACTACATGTTATAAAGAGTCCGTCATCTGATCTGTCGACGCGCACTGTGTCGCACTCACCGTTAATCGTCGCTTCTGCAGCCAAAGTTGTTGGACTTCGCTACCGTTATGGTGGTAGCATCGTATCCGTCCATGAGACAAGTGATCAGTGGTTTAATATAATCGCTATATTATATCCTGCACCCATTTCGCCATCTTGTATATCCTTCCAGCTCGTTTAATGTGCTGTCCTGACTCCTGACCGATGTACTTTTAAATCTTGTTTTTTCCTTTTTTCTTAAGGACATATTTTTTCTATTTATCTATATGTTTTATTTTGACTTTTATGTTTGTTATAAACATTTTATGCTACACTAAGCATACTTCCAATGATATTGTTTTTTCATTTTTTTTTTTTTTTTTTATTAAAAGAAATGAGTAAAATGTTGTTTTTTACATTATAATTGTTCACTGTTGAATATTTATTCGGACGAGAGTTTAAATTAAGCTGTTCCGAAAATATAAATAACTATAATATTGTAATATGAATAAAGTTAGTATAACGGATTGTAATTTTCCGAGTTTTGAAAATAATAAACTTTCTTTTACAATATGTTTTTCGATCATAACTTAAATAAATAGTTGAATTTCAACATGAAATAAATCATAATAGGTAATCAAAAATGTAATTTACATACAGACACCTAATTTTAAAAGCAAAACAATATTTTTGATAAAGAATAAAAATAACTTACCATGTCAATTGATTGAACACACAAT